>PVIJ01023719.1:0-13699 GCA_004024925.1 Scalopus aquaticus
GAAACCATTCGATATTTTTCTCTTTCTTTCTGGCTTATTTCACTGACTATGATCCCCTCTAATTCCATCCATGTCGCTGCAAATTGCATGTGTTTATCTTCTTTCCATGCTGAATAGTATTCCATTGTGTATATGTACCACATCTTCTGGATCCAATCATCTATTTTTGGACATCTGGGTTGCTTCCATACCTTTGCTACTGTGAACAGTGCTGCAATGAACATACGGGTGCATGTATCCTTTTGGATTAGTGTTTTTGTATCCTTTGGGTAAATTCCCAAAAGTGGGATTGCTGGGTCGTGTGGAGCTTCCATACGACCCAGCAAACAACTTACTTTAACAGAACTGAGGGCCCAAACGCCAGTTTGCCAAGTTTTATAACCTTTAAAAATTATTCTTTTCCAGCCAAGTCATACTTTGTATTTGCAGTATACTTATACTTCTATTAAGAAATCCAGAATGCTCTCTCCAGATCTCCACAGAGCAGTTGTTAACCCTATTACCTATAAGCAACAGATGGAGAAAGAGAAACAAGGACGAGAGTCTCCTTCCAGCGCCTGAGGGCAGAAGCCTAGCGTCCGATTCCAACTCCCATTTCTGTGGCCTCATCCATCACATGACTTGACATGTACCCATCCAAAGATAGGAAGAAAATTACATTTAAAATCTCCACGAGTCTGCGTCTTGCATAGCAGGCCCTTCTCCACAGACCTTTGTGAGCAGCAGCGTCCAATGGCCTGATGTGCAGAACAGCCTCGGGGCCAGGACCCTGGAGACGACTATTGCTCAAAGACCTCGCTGGGGATGAAGGGGTGATGCCGACACCGCTCCAGCAGGCCTACGCTCGCCTTCCTGGGGCTGGCAGCGCCTTCCACGACCCGCCAGTGGATCTCCTGGAACCATCCCGGTTTGGAGGCTCAGAGCTCAGCGTTCCCGAAGGTCACCTCTAGACCCTTACACCCAGTTGAGACATCCTGGCTTCGCACTCCCATTTCAGCCCTAGTCATCCTCTGTCAGTCACCATCCCTATGCTTAGGGCCACATTAAAAAAACAAAACATTAAAAAAACAAAAGTACCCCCAAAATTAAAACTCTTTGTTTGTAAAAGCTTGATTTTAACATCCCAGAGGGAAGGAAGTTAGAAGTAACCTGAAAGAATTAAAATTACCAGCACATAGAACTTTAGGAGAGATTTCTGAATGGACCCTCTTAGCCCACCACCCACCCTCCTCAATCTTAACTTTTCCTCAGTTTCACACTATGTGCCTGTTATTATCACCTCTGTTATAAAACTCTCTCTCAACTTTCAATTATCACCCTTTTCATCTTCACTGAGGCTTTTTCTTTTGATGGGGTTTTCCCAGGGGTTGCCTGGAGACTACCTAGTGATTTTTCTGTCACACTTTCTCAAACTTTTCTACACACATTATTTGTTCCTTCTTCTGATCACTTTTTCTTGCTGAGAGAAGCATATCCAAGAAGGAAATGCTACATTTGAGCCATTAATTTTTAATATATTAACATTTGTGATATGACAGTGTGGCTTTAATAAACATACTGGATTAGATAGATAGATAGATAAAAAACACAATGGACAAAGCAATATTTCACATAGGTTTTGCTTAACCAAAAAGCGGAGAGAGGGAGGAGAAGGGGAGAGAAGGAAGAGGGAAAAAAAACTTTCTCCATCTCTTCATCAGGTCACACAGAAATAAAAAAGGAAATCCCAGCTTCCTTCCTAAATAATTTGCTGACACATTGTGTCATAAAGGTGTGTGACATAACTTGTAGGACCTAGTACAAAATCATTACGAGGGGCCTGTTATTAAAAAAATTATTACAATTGTCAAGTGACGATTAAACCACAACAGAGCTCCTCTGAGCATGGGGTATGTGACACACAAACATCCATGGAGCTCCTGTTTCCTACTGTAAATCAAACAGCAATCTTGCTGTTGGAGATACTTTTGGGGGAGGGGGAGGTTTCCTCACAATGGTCAGCCCTGCTAGAATGACCAGCTAGCCTGCTTTGCCCCGGACTCTCAGAGGTTTAGCATGGAAAATCTCATATCCCAGGCACCACTCTTAGCCCTCAAGAATTAAGATATTTGGGGACCACCTTTTATTCTGTGTATCCTTCTAGGGACAGAACTGTTCTCTGCTTTTCAGAACCAGGAACAATCTCAAGTCAAGGCCCATCTCTGAGCTGGGTTTGAGCCATGCCAAATGCCCCCCAATGGAGTCCCTTATTTCTCAAGTCCCTAGAGAGAAGGCGGCTGAACCACAGTGCTGCCTGCTCACATGCATGGGTGAGCTGAAAGGGGAGAGTGGGAGCAGCACCTGTTGGAATATCTTGTAATTGTACTTTAGAAAGAAAACTGTGTTTCAGAATTTGGTGGTTGTACATTTGTTGACTCTTTTTAAGGTATGATGCTGTAATGGTGTGTGAAGAATTCTCTCTCTTAAGATAATCACACATTAGGGGCCTCCTTGGTGGCGCAGCAGTTGAGCGCTGCGCTGTGGAGCTGTTGGCAGCAGCAATGCAAGTTCGACGCCCGGCCGGGGAGAATCCCACATGGTGCGGCAGACCTCTCCTGCCTCGCCCGCTGCTGCCCTCAGCAGTGTATTTCTGATCTGCCTGTTCTGCTCTCCACTCTGTCTCTGGTGAACCCTCTCGCCACCCCATGCCTCTGGCCTGTACCCCAGCTTGTATGTATAAATAAATAAATCCTTAAAAAATATATAATCACACATTATATAATGTCTGTCCATGAAACAAATGATTTTTATTCATTGAAAGTACTAAAAATTATACCCATGTAAAAACTAAGGAATTGTCACTTTGTTTTGGGGGGATGGTCAAAACTACAAATTGAACTTCACATGCTCATTCACTGTTAAATGTGAATTGAATATTCATCAAGCACTTTGCTGGACCTGGAGACATCTTGACATAGTGCCATCACCTCCCTAGAATTGCTTTAAGTTTAATATTTACTTTTAGTAACATAATGAAGATTAGTCACTTAGTACCTAAAACAGGTACTCAACCCTGCCTGAGTCTTCCTATTGCTCCCTAGTATGCACCACCACTCCTTTGGAGTATTGGACATGCCAAAGAGCTTTATCATTTCTCCTCACAGAGAGAACATCCCTCTTTCCATTAGTGCCCTTGCATATTCACAGAGAAAATAGAAGCCACTGGACAGGTGTTCCCACAACCTTCCAATATCCAATATCTAATGGACCTGCCTTGATTTGCACCTCACCTGGCCAGCTTCCTTCCTGTAAGCCAGAGTCCAGCCCTCCCTGACTCTCTGTGGTCTGTTCCCTCTTGTCTCCTCAAGAACTTTCCTTCACAGCTGAACTACTTTTAAATATTCTCTCTCTTAATGATTTACCTCCCAACTAAAAAGCAGAGCTTAGAGTAATGGTCAAAGCGGAGACCATATCTCAAAGTGGAGAAACTGACACTGTACCATCAATGTCACATCACATGGACTTGTTGGAAATGGAAGTACATGGGCCTCACCCAACGCGCGGAATCAGAAGCTCTGGGGATGAGGCCCAGGTACCTGTGTTTTAACAAGCTCTCTGGATGATTCTGAGACCCACTGATCTTTGGGCGACACTCCTCAGCTTTCTTCCACATCAACCCACTCCTGTATCTAAAGACAAGGCAGATAGGTCACAGTTCCTAACAAAAGGAATCTCTGGAGTAGGTAGAGACTGTTATCCTTGACCCTTTCCTGATCCTATTTTTGTTAAGGACTCAGATGATGGCACAGATGGCAAATGATCTCACTAATAGATGACAGAGAGCTGGAAGGGGTAGAGATGTTGAATGGTGACTTTAGTACCCAAAATTCAAAGTAACGGTCCAAATCTATCAAGTTGGAACTTAATGGACTATTTTAGTTAGGATCAGACAGCTGTGATTGACAGAAATTCCAAAGTAATATTGGCTAAATATGATAGAAATGTATTTCTCACTCACATAAATGAGCTCCGGAAGTGTCAGGCCAGAATCAACATGGCTGGGGGTCCCGCTCCCTAGAGTTCCCAGCGCTCAAGCTCCCCATCTGGCTTGCCACTCCACCATTCCTAAATTGTGACCTCATCCTCAAGTCAGAGATGGTGACATCTGTGTTTCAGATAACAAAACAAAGGAAAGGGCCAGTTCTTGTTGTCTTTTAAGAATTCTACATGCTACCACATAAGCTGGCTGCTTGCATCCTGGTGGCCCAAGCTTAACCTTTTAGCCATAGTTGCAGTGGAGGCTACGAGTTGCAGTCTGTATTTTTCTAGGTAGCTCATTAGAAATGCTACTACATGAAAGAGAGGGAGAACAAATATTAGGACACAATGAGTGGTCTTTGCCAACCAAAGCAAAAACAAAGTCCTTTATAAAGTCCTAAGATGTGAATGCCCCTCGAAAAACCCTTGAAGGTTTTGGTGGAAAAGAGGAAGGTTGGGAGTAATGGCACACAAGCAGGTCTCTGCTATCTCTCTTTACAAAAGCAAAAAACAAAACAAACAAAAAATAAAAACCCTCACCATACTGATTTAAGTAAAAAAGAGAGAGAGAAGGTGTGTGGATCTAAAACTAGAATTTCCAGACACAGGGAGAGGTTCAGGAATGTCTCAAATGATATCATCAAGATCTGACTCCAGATTTTAGTTGCACAATCTTCCATGTTGGGTTTATGAGGTGCTTTCTCTGTGGTAAGACAGCTGCCCTCAGATCCAGGCCCCTGCCCCCGGACCTGCTGGTAGACCAGGGAGAAACTCCAATTCACTCTTCCCTACCTAGGCCTCCTTTTGTTTCAAAGGTCAGCTCCCTCTAGCAGGGAGCTGGTTTTTAACTCTTGCTTCTCCCTGGAATCCTCTCAGGAGCTTTTCAAAATTCCTGATACTGAGGTCTCTCTTCTAAATTGTATTGATCAGGATGGGGTTTGGCATTTTTAAATCTCCCCAGGTGATTCTGTGCAGATTAGAATCCCTGATGTGGCATACTGGGGGAAAGTGGAAATTTCTATGGAGTCATCTCCCCAGACACTGCGTGTGACTATCACGTGTCTCTCCCATTGGGTGCTGCTTTATCAAGGGCCCCCTCCCTGCATTGCTGGTCACACCTGTGTGCCCTTCACTAGCTTCAGCTTCTCTCTGTGGGGCCTGAGGGGGTCGAGGAGCCCCCTTGACTGCCCTGCCTTTCTGTCCTCCCAGGGTTCACCACCTGACTGTTACGGAGGACTGTCTTTTGCCAAAGAACTGGGGTGATTTTAAAAGGGAAATACCAGTAAGAAGAAAAAAAAATTAATGGTTTGGGAGACATCTGTTCATAGACTATAATTGAAATCTAAGATCAAAACTTGAAGAATGTCAACAATTAAAAGTTTCATAGCAAGGATTAGCTGATCAAAGAATGCTGTGAAGGATTATCCAGAGAGGTCACAGGAAACCTACAAGAGCATAGACTCTGGAAGCCAAGAGAACAGAGTCTGGAAATACCAGGGACCAGGTTGTCCATTTTGCTCTTCCGTCTGATGACTTCACTGATTTTAATCTAGTCTGGTGACTTCTTTCAGTGAAATGTGAAATATACAAAACAAAATTTTTGCTTCAACTTTATGAGAAGCTCAAGTAACTAACTTTTAATATGTTATGAATATAAATATTCAGATTTCTCTGTAGCAAAATGGAGATACATGAAAGACTAGAAACTTTTCAAAAGATTGGGTTCCTCAAATCCTTATAAACACTGAATCAAAGATCTATAGGTCCCAAACTACACATACTGAGGGACTGCGGGTCACCACAGTGAATTAGATGGACCTTGTAGGAGGTTTTACATTTTTGAGGGAAACACAGCAATGTCTTTCAAGCACTACACAAATTATTACCAGCAAGTTATTTGGACCTAGCTACTTAATAATCTGAAGAGTTTTTTACATACATACACTTATTACACTACACACACACACACACACACACACACACACACACATATCCTTAGACCCATGAAAAACTTACTGAATTGATTGCACAACTATGAACCAAAAATGTTTGGGAATCTCTGAAATAGAAAATTGACTCCAGCAAACCAATAGCTCTCTATTTTCCTTATACTTGCCATAGCTGCCACTGTCAACCTAAAAACATGACACCTCTAAGTGTAAATTATTGGTTTCTTACTAGAGCTCTAAGGTAACTGTTCCTATTCAGAAATTAAAAGCAACCTGTGTGTTAGGTGAAATTAGAATTTATAATAGAAAAATCTATCTAAACTACATGTTTTAGTTCAAATCCATGACATGGATTTCATGGAGAAATCTAAATTATGTTTACCACATTGCCAGGTTTTATGTCCTCTGTTTTCAGCCAAATATGTTAGGGTGGGTGTTCAAAAAACAAACAAGCAAATAAAATTATAAGATTTAGCTCATAGGCTACATCCCAGTTTATGCTAACTAAAATTATTCAATTCCACAGCCAAAGAGCAAATGTCTAGTTCTGGATTTATATCTGTATTAGTCAGGATAGTCTTGGCTTTGCTACAGTAAGTCCTAAAAATGACAGACTCTAAAATATCATTGACTTAAGCCAAGAAAAGTTTTACTTCTCATTTACCCAAAGTCTAATATGATTTAAGTGTCTTTCTCCTCTGTAGCTAAAGCTACAAAGCAAGAGTACTTTGCTCTTAAGTCAGAAAAAGAGATGGAGGAAGAACACCAGCTCTTAATTGCCTTATGCTCGGAGTAACATGGGTTACTCCCACTCAAAGTCCATTGACCAAAACTTGCCACATAGTTACCATTCTCTGCAAGGAATGCTGGGAAATGTAGGGGTGAATATAGATATTTAGGAGGCATTGTCTCGGACATTATCTGATTGATTATAGTGACATTAAGTGAGGCTATGAATTTGCTAATTCATTCATTCATCAAAAAATGTCTATATTCTCCTCCTGAAGAATGATAAACAATGAACAAGATAACAAATAAATGAACAAGAATACATAGACTATAGTGTGAATTCTCAGTTCATTCAATTTTCAATTGAATTCAATTCAAATTTGGGTTGAGTGTTGGCCTTGTATTAGATGTAGTTCTAGTGCCACGGATATAACAATAAACAAAACCAAATCTCTGCTCTCACAAAGCTTATAATCTGGTGCAAAGCACAGAGAACCCACAAACAATATATAAAAATAGCTAACTGGTGATATGAGCCATAAAGAGAAAAAAGGCGTGGGGACTAATAGCGGGGTGCCTCTCTGCTTTGGTGATTTGTCCATTTTGGGGTTCCATAAGAATGCTGCTAAACCATTTGTTATTAACCATATCTCTCCTCTTTTCTATGATTGGACCCCAATGTTGATATTCCATTAGTTTTCACTTATTGACACACAAAGGTTTTCCAAATATGTTAAATAAAAGTTTTTTAATTCAGGTTAAAAATGACGTGTACAATTTAATCCTACCCCAAGAATTGGACAGTATGAGAAAATATGGAAGGCTGCACATTAATATGCTCATAGAGCAAATCTTGGGTGTTGACATTATATAAAATCTTGTTTTCCTTTTTTATGTAATTCACATGTTTTTTAATCATTGGTGATAATAAACATTGGTTATTAATATAATACTGAAAAATAAAATACATGAAGAATCTGGATTCAAGGTTTAGAAAATTCATAAGTTATATACATTTTCCCGGGAAAATAAAGGTATAATTTTTTGAATTGTCCTTGGAAGATTCAGGAGGCAGCCAAATTTGGAACATGTAGGAGTATTCTTAGAGTAAGGATTTGCTTTTCTTTCGTGGAGCTTTCTTGGAAGAGAGAAGAGTGCTATGATCCATGAAGAGGAAATCTGACCAGTCTTTTGGGACAAATCAGTTTTCTATCTCTAAATGTATGCTGTACAAAATCACCAGTTGTAGGGAAGCAGTGTCCCTGCACAAGGAGGCAGTCCAGATTAAGACCTGCTGAAAATCAGCCTGCTCCTTGCGTTTCCACGAAAATGGGGGAGACCCTTTTACTTTGACCCAAGCAAGAAGCATCAAAAAACTCAAGATGAGCCCAGAGTCATTTGTGAGGGAAAGAAATGCGGGATAATTAGCAGTTGCCTAGAGATTGTGAGAACAGTAACTAAACCCAAAATCATCGTCATCATCGTCAGCAGCAGCAGCATTGGGGTACATGGTGATGGTCTGCAGAGAATGCTAGGATATGTGTTACATGTGCTATCTGTATTATCTCATTTAATATGTGCACAAATTCATTCACATTCATGTTATAAAATGTGTTCTTTTCTTTCACATCGTGACATGTTCTGTGCTAGAATACTCACAAGGAAGCCATGCAAAGCAGACTGATTCAAGGCTCAGGCAGGTAACAATTCCCAGGTACAAGAAAGGCGAGGCCTAGAAAGCATTGAGAGGCAGAGACTGCACGTGGCAAGCCACATGGAGGTTATATTAATAAAAGAAATGATTTACTATTTCTGGATGGGAAAAATTTCTGGATAGAAAAGAATTCTTTTTTTCACTTGGGAGTTCTCCACTGAACTCTAAATGAAGACAAAGACATAGAATCATAAAGAAGGAATGATCACAAATGTGACAAGTTATCCTTGTTTTTTGCTTATTTCACTAAGCCCTTGTTCTATTCTCATCCGATCAGGGGGATAAAGGAAATACCTGCTTTAAGTGAAAACTGAGTGTAGGGAAGAGAAAACATTAAGAAGCATCTTTAATGACTGTTTCTTAAGACCCAGGCAATAGAATACATCTGTAAGGAGAGCCAAAAAGCTGCCCATAATAGCATTACTACTTCTACAACAGAAAAAAAAATAATGATACTGAATGGGAAAAATAAAAACAAAAATAACTTCATGTCATTTCAGGTCAGATTTTTTTGAGCACTTCGTGGAATATTCATCTACATCCAAATTCCTCTAATTCTTCATAGTCTGGTTCTTATGTGGTTTCTTTGACTGCACTTTTAGTCCAACATGCCCCTTTGGAAGTTCCAAGTAACCTGTGTGTTTCATGTTAGGATTTTCTTTTTTAAGAACACTTAGAAAAAATTTGAGTTTAGTTTTCAGCGTCACTGAAATTAAGGGATGAAATACGGATCAGTAGTTAAAATGTTTATTGTATACTTTTTCAGTAAACATGTCAGTAATTTTGAACAAGGTCTGTAAAATTAAAGAGCATGTAAAACTCTAGTTTCTGGCTGTCTGATAACCCTACCTTCTAAGTGACTTCTAAGGTAGGTTCTAAACTAACAAGCCAGAGTCCTTTTACTTCAAATTTCTTTGTTGCCTTTGTTTCCTAGGCACCATTCCAGTCACCTGTTTTTCCTCCCAACTTCCCCTGAATGACTTGATCTTATCGGAAGGTGCAAGGCCATTAGCCCAGGCCACCTTTTGTCCGATTCTCCTTCCTCACTTCCTTTAGAATTTGCACCTGCATATTGCCAATATGCTTCTTTTCTGTACTGCAGCAAAGAACTTTATGGATTTTTTGGACAATCTTATAGACCCAGAAAATGAGCTTTCCCTATAGACATTGAATTGTCTTGTGCTTATGACATATCAATCAACCTTCCTTAGGACTAAAGGTCTTTGTCTTTTTGACTGGCTACGTTTCAACCTTCCATCCCAGTCATGTTTGTCCTTAAGCCCCATCAGCAACCACATTCTAAATCTAAGGCCTCCCATGAAATATTGCTGTCCATTCTTGCTCCCTTGCCATCAGTAATACTTTTCCCTCCAAATATTTGATTTGATTTTTCTTTTACTTCTCACATGGATTCTAAAACTCAGTAAAAACTCATCCATAGAACCAACTTCAGTCTGAAGTTACAATGACTGTTGTACAAA
Organism: Scalopus aquaticus; assembly: GCA_004024925.1. Classification (NCBI taxonomy): domain Eukaryota; kingdom Metazoa; phylum Chordata; class Mammalia; order Eulipotyphla; family Talpidae; genus Scalopus; species Scalopus aquaticus. Next base: position 9,891 of record PVIJ01023719.1, read on the forward strand.
TCAAAGTTCTCCAGAGAAACAGAACCAACAGGAGATCATGTAGGTATGTGTGCATGTGTGTATAGAGATGAGATTTATTATAAGATACTGTTTCACATGATTATGGAAGCTGGGAAGTCCCACTATCTTCCCTCTGCAAGCTGAAGACCCAGGGAAGTGATGATGTTCTTGAAAGGTCCAAGAGTCCAAGAATCAGTAGTGTAGATATTAATCCAAGTCTGAAGGCTGGAGAACCAGGAGGAGGAACTGGGACAGAAGAAAACCAATACCCTAACAAAGACAGTTAGCTAGAGAGGGAATTCAACCTTGCCTGCCTGCTAGCTCTATTCAGGCTCTCAGCAGTTTAGATGATGCCCACCTAGATTGGAGGAGACCATCTGCTTACTCAGTCCACCAACTCAATGTTTCTTCCAGAAACACCCTCACAGACACACCCAGAATAACTTTTAATCAACTAAACTGCACATCTGTGACCCATTCAAGTTCACACATAAAATCAACCATCACAACCAGATACGGTGAAATAAAAAATACCAGTCTGGAAGTCAGAATCCAGGTTGCTTAGCCACCCCCGTGCCTCCTACCACCCCCATGAGCTTGGGTAAGTCACAGGTACCAACTGGAATCTGCTGGGGGGAAGTCTGTCCAGAGTTTCCTCTCAGTGTCTTCCCATGTTCAGCTAAACAGCTATCTTTGAATTTGTCTTCACAGAGCACATGGACACCTAAGCAGAGATTTCAACAGAAATTCCCCACGAAGGTTGAAGGGTGAGGAAGACTCAAATTTCCAACTGAAATAATTTTGGAAATATCAGATAGGCAGTGTAGGAAGGAACAGAACACGTTTCTGAGAGTGAGGTCTGTGCTCTTATGGACAAAAACAAAGTAGATGTATGAGCAACCTGCTTAGACCTTGGTTTCCTCCAGAACAAAGTAGTTGGCAGGAGGCCATTTACATTGGAAACTATGTCACGTTAAAGAGTTCTAGCTTTTCTGGGCTCTTTTTGGGTGCAAAGTAGTCTAGCATGCCCCTTTAACAGTTCCAAATGGCTGCTGTACTTCACCCACGCTTTATGATGATTTTCCCTTAAGACAAAAGGCCCCCAAAGCAGTCTTTTCTAAAACCATTTCTGGTGTTTTCTCCCTTAAAAGAAACCTTCTGTTCATGCAGCAGGACTTCCCAGCAAGTGATGTCAGAGCCTAAGAGGGGTGAAAAGGGCACCACCCTTGGGGGTGGTAAGGGCAGCTTTCTGAGAGGTTTTGATGCCCAAACAGGGTGGAGAGGGTGTCCATCCAGGGGGATGGAGGCAATGTGGTGGGCTGAAGACTGGCTGAATGAGGTGGTGGCCATGATGGGGAGTCAGCAGAGGTAGTGGGATTTCACATAGGAAGATTGATCAAAGAAGTAGCAATATTAAGGATAATGGAAATCAGCCCCATGACATGGTGAATATCAGTATGACCTTCGGCTTTTTGACTGACAAAATGGCAATACCAGATAGATAGATAGATAGATAGATAGATAGATAGATAGATAGATAGATAGATAATGTGCAGTTATAGAAACAAATATGTGTGTATACCTATATATTTATTTATCTATCTATAGCTATATATATCTCTCTCTATATATATATATAGAGAGAGTGCCCTAGCTCTTTGCACAGAAGAACTGGGAGTAATGAACACAGCCCAACAGCTATAAACATGCCTAGTACCCAGATTCTGTTTTTAAAAATAACATTCTCTTTCAAAATAAACCAGAAGTTTTTGAAGAAATGGTTGTTTCAAGCTGTGGCAGGAAATGTACAAAATGAACCTCAAACATCTTAAGCCAGAAATCAGGAAAATGCTTGTGTAACAGTGCAATCTCCATAAAAAGGGGAGGTTCCATGTTCCCTGCCGTCACCTAATGAAGGGTAAATCTGAGTGGGGAAGCCAGAAAAGACTTAGAGAAAACATGGAAGAAGGCTTGGAGAAGACACATGGATCAGCGACATGTGAGAAGTCCCACTTGCTTCTCACCCTTGGACTTGCACCAGGGACTTGAGGGACATGGAAGGAGACACTTGGAGGAGACCCAGGTGAGAGACCTATGGGTAGGCTAATTATGGCAGCCTTTACCTTGATTTGTATTTTAATTTTCTCCCTTCATCCCAATCTTCTCTGCCCTTTTCCTGTGCTTTCCTGCCAGAAGGTGCCTGAGACCTCTGGCAAGTTTTCCAGGCCTCAGCCTTGAGCCAGCTCTGTTTGGTTGGACATTTACCCACAAGGGGAAGGGTTTTATTTGGGAAGCTATTACCCTTTCTTCTCTTCTCTTTCTATGTACACTTTCAATTAATGTTTATTCACACTAAGAATATGCTTTGTCTCTTTGCAGCAGATGACAGAACCCATTTAGAGGGTGCAGGCTTGGGGATCCCAGGGTACCACTCAGTCTGTACCCTAAAACTTTAAAAATGGTAGGACCATGTCAAAAGATCATAGCAGCCAACTCTGGAACAATGTGAGCATCAATATATATACTGATAGTAATATATTGTAACCCATTGAATGGTAAGAAACTTTGAGTCCATATTGATATAAATTCAAAATTTGACGAATAGAATGTTTCTATAGTTCCAGAATACCTACCCTGAAATACCTGTTACCTACAAATGGCAAAGGAATAACATCAAAGTGAAAAAACCTGGTAGACACCATCTAAATCTACTCAACAGGGCCTCCCTGGTGGTGCAATGGGTTAAGCGCAGCACTATGAAGCTATCGAGAGCCACTGGAGCACGAGTTCAATACCTGGCCAAGGAGCTTCCCACATGGCTCTCAGCAGACCTCTCCTGCCTCACCCGCTGCTCCCCTCCGCAGTGTACTTTAGTTGATCAGCCTGTTCTGCTCCCCACTCTGTCTCTGGTGAATCCTCTCACAGCCCCCCACCCCCACCTCTGGCCTACACCCCAGCTTGTATGCATAAATAAATAAATCTTTAAAAAAATAATAAATAAATACATAAATCTACTGAACAGATAGTAAACTGGATGAATCGAAATTGTATGCTACTTGATAGGATGTAAGGAGAAAAACACAGCCCCATTTCTGTGATAATATAACTATCCTGTGACTTCAAAAGTATCAGGGGCATGAAAGTCAAGAGAAGAGTGTGGAAGTCTTTCAGCTGGAAGGAAACAAAAGTGACAGACAAGTAGAGGCAATGCTTACTTTCAAACTGGATCTTTTTATTATAAAGACAATTAGCAAAACTTGAATGGATTTGAAGTTTAGATGTAGAAATATATCAGTTTTCTGCTTTTGCTGCCTGCGCTATGTTTATGTAGGATAATATCGTGGTGGATATGAACACTACAGTATTCAGTGGTGATGAGTGTTATGTTGGCAAACTACCCTCAAATAGCTAAGGGGGAAACCTTTTCCTGTAGTTGCAACTTTTCAGTAGATTTCTTCAAAATAAAATTTATATTAGGAAGAGAAACTTCCAGTACCTGAGATAAACTGAAAATGTTTCCATTGATCAAAATCTAAAGAATCTAATACAGTCACAGATGGGATCTTTCCCTTGATTGCTACTCCCCAAATATTTAATAATATTGTCCCTTCACCTGGGAATAAATCTAACAAAAAACATAAAGGACTTATACAAAGAAAACTACAAAACTCTGTTGAAAGAAATAGAAGAAGACACAAGAAGATGGAAAGGCATCCCTTGTTCATGGATTGGAAGGATTAACATTATCAAAATGGCAATCCTACCAAAAGCAATTTACAGATTTAATGCTATCCCAATAAAAATCTCAA
>PVIJ01023720.1:0-13714 GCA_004024925.1 Scalopus aquaticus
GTCAGGGCTGTTATCTTTTGGTGTCCCTGAAGCCTTTTGCCCCTGCTGGGGGAGTCTGTAGACTTTGAAGTTTTTCTGCCGCCTGCGGGAAGTTTATCTCAGGTTGCAGTCCTTGAAGTTTTACAGCTGCAGGGTGCCAGACTGTGGCACCTTGCTTTATCAGTGGCTATTGACATTCTTACTTTTACATACTTCTACACAGTCTCTTCAGAATCCTTCGGATTCTCTTCCTCCTCTGAGGGCGGCTGCTGGTGCTTCTTTTCTTCTTTCTTCTCTTCTCAGAGGCCAGGAACTGACTTCTCTCTTCTCTCTTCGGAGTCTGGAACCGTCGTCTTTCTTCTCCTGGGGCTGGTCATGTCCTGTCTTCTCCTGTTCGGTTCAATCTTTTCCCCCCTCTTCAGTTCAATCTTTTTCTTCTTTTTCCTCCTTTTTTTTCTTTCCTTTTGGTCCCTCTAGTCCTGGCTTATATCCTCTCCCAGAGTACCATCCATAAGTCTGATTGGACCATGTTCAATCCTGGAGCTGATTGGACCGACCCATCAGCTCCCATCAGCTCCTAGCACCTGATTGGTCCATACAAAAATGGCAGTTACTGGGCAGGAGCAACTGCTATAACTGACTCCGGAGCAGCGGGATAAGAGGCCCCACCGCTCCTGCAGGCACCCAAGCTGCTGAGGCAGCTTGGTTCCGGTAACAGCTCCTCCAGGTCCTGGTCCCTTTCTGTCCCTCCCACCATCCTCCTCCTCTTGTCCCCTTAAGTCTTGCCCCTTCTCTACCAGCAGCTCCTTTTCAATCTCTCCAGCCCCCTCCCTCTGCGAACACCTTCACCCACAGGCCCCATCCCCCTGGGACTCTGGACCTGTGCAGAGAGTAGGGTCAGCCAGGCTTTTGGCTTTCACCCCTTCCTGCCTCCAGGCTTCCACTCTCTAAGTTTTGAGAAACCACAATGTCCAGGTTGACCCTCAGGAAGCCCTGGATGACAAGCAGTTTTGGGCGGGTTCCACAGTGACTCTTTGGGTCAGAGTGGAGGTGCTGGCGCCCTGGGTGGAGCGGGTGGGGCAGGAGGATTGGGATGAGGAAACCCAGAATCAAAGATGCTCCCCACAGAGGCTCAGAGCGCTCCTGGAGGACCTGGAGGCTACTACAACCAGAGCGAGGCCTGTGAGCAAGGCTGGCCCGGGCCAGGGGTGACAGCTCCATCCCCACCGACTGCTGCCCCCAGTCTCAGGGTCCCAGTGACTCCCCGAGGCGATGACACCTGCTTGACCCTGGAAGAGCCAGAGGGACTTTCCATGAGGGTATTTTTTTTTTTAAGTTTAGGATTATTCAGGGTGGGAAATCTGGGTGAGGGATGGGAGACCAGGGCCTTACTGAGGGGTGGGGCTCAGGGTCTCACACAATCCAGAGGACTTTGGGCTGCGATTTGGGACCCAACGGGCTCCCCCTCCACAGGTATGATCACTTTGCCTATCACGGCGCCAATTACATCACCCTGAACGAGGACCTGCGCTCCTGCACCACCAGGGACTCAGAGGCTCAGGTGACCCAGCGCCAGTGGGAGGAGGAAGGTAGAGCGGAGCATGACAGTGGCAACCTGGGGGGCAGGTGCGTGGAGTGCCTCTCAAGACTCCTGGGGATGGGGAAGGAGGTGCTGCAGCTCAGTGGTAAGGGGGCTGTGAGGCCTTTGATCTCCCTGAGGCTCACACCCCACAGGGGAAATTGAATAATGGTCAGAAAACCCCCCTCCTCCTGGTCAGAGAGGGGGCAGTCTGGCAAGTTTTCCAGCTCTGTGATAGAGACACATCCGGAGGTCCTATTTTTTCTGAAGGACAGTTAAGGAATCCAGTTTCTCCTGAGAAAGAGGGGCGCCCACTCCTGAAATCCCACTTCACCGGATCTTTTTGGCTGGCAGCCATCTTGGGAACAACGAGTTTCTCTTTCAAGATCATTTCTGGAGATCTCACTCCTGCCCATCTGTGTCAATCACCCTCCACCCAAGTCAGGAAGAAAATGCTCAGAGACCTGCATCCTACCCTGGGCTCTCCCCCGATTACCCCAGACTCCCCAGACCAGACTGTGCTTTCTGCCTCCAAACATATTGTCCTGTCCATTCTGAGGATGGTCACATGAGGCTGCTTCAGTGTCTCTGCAGGAAACACAAAGCATGAAATTTCTGATTCTTCCCACTTAGGCCCCCAAAAGGCACATGTGACCCACCACCCCATCTCTGACCATGAGGTGACCCTGAGGTGCTGGGCCCTGGACTTCTACCCTGTGGAGATCACCCTGACCTGGTGGCATGGTGGGGAGGACCTGACCCAGGATACGGAGCTGGTGGGGACCAGTCCTGGGGGGGAACGGAACCTTCCAGAAGTGGGTGGCTGTGGTGGTGCCTTCTGGAGAGGATCAGAGATACACATGCCATATACAGCATGAGGGGCTGTTGGAGCCCCGAGTCCTGAGATGGAGTAAGGAGGGAACGTGGGCAAAAAGGCTCTTCTCAGGGGCATCAGGAGCCCTTCTGGAGACCTTTACAGCATCATATGGAGGCCTGGGGCTGAGGGTCTCACCTTCCTTTCCCTTCCAGTGCCCCCTCCTCAGTCCTCCATCCCCACCATGGGCATCGTTGCTGGCCTGGTTCCCCTTCCAGTGGTTCCTCACTGGAACTGCGGTGGCTGCAGCTGTGATGTGGAGGAAGAAGCGCTCAGGTAGGGGAGGGAGTGGGGGGGGGGGTCTTGTCCACTGGGGACTTTCAATTCCCAGGGAGAACTTGCCCTACCTGGTTAATGGGAGGTACCATCCACATATGTGTGTTCCCCAGAGGGCATTTGGTCTAGTCCCCCCTCATGTCCTTTCTTCCTTTTTCCCAGTCCTGACCAGGTCTTTAATCATAGTTTTGGAACACTCCCTGTGATCTAAGATTAGAAGATTCCTTTAGGACTTGTGATTTGAGTCATCCCTGGTCTCACATGATGTCTCTTCCCACAGGTGGACAAGAAGGAAGCTCCACTCAGGCTGCAGGTAAGTGTGGATCTGGGGTTTGGTCCCTGAGCCCCTGGGGACAGTGTAGGTGGAGCCCATGTGGTAGTCGCCCTGTGGTCTCATCTCTGGGCTCTGACCAGGTTCTGTTTTGTTCTCCCCCAGGCTGCGACAGTGCCCAAGGCTCTGATGTGTTATAGTTATAGTTGGTGGCCCTCCCACCAATAAAACTGGTCAACAAATTTTTACAAAAGTCATATAACTGAAATAAAAATAGTCATTTCCTATCAATTTTTATGTGCTCAACACGAATATGACCATCAAATTCTAATTTTGGCACTAGTTTTTTTGTAATCTGCAATAAATGGATGTTTACATCACAAAACGCATGCCAATAGTAATAGGCCGACGGTTAACACCTGCAAAAAATCAAGTCATAGCTACTACATTTTAGATTTCTTCGCTTGTCTCTTGTACAGCTGTTCAGGAGCATCTCTGGGGAGTGACCAGCAGTAGTCAGCCAGCATGGTAGTGGACCGTTTTCCCTGGTATCTTTGTTCCATTGATGCGATATCTTGATGAAAACATTCGCCATGTTCATCACTAACCATCCCACAGTTTTCAGGGAAGAAATCCAGATGGGAATGAAGGAAGTAGATCTTTAGAGACATATTGCAGCCAAGTTTCTGATACTGCATCAGCATGTCTTCTACTAGTCCCTGTAGTTTTCTTTCCTAACATTCCCAAGAAAGTTTGTAGACACTAGGTGAAGAGGATTCCATACTTGTTTTGCATCACCCTGCAGCAAGTTGTTGAACCAGTCATCTCAATGGAGACGGAATATTTGGGTAGACTATTCTCAACTTCTTTTGTTTCGTTATTCCTCTGGAAAGGGGAGGAATCAAGCAGAAGTAACAGTCTTTTATGTGGTTGCTTGGCTCTCTCCACACCATGGGGACCGCAAACGGCATTGATGGTCTTCTGCCATTTAACCACTGTGAAATCTGTGTTGTACATGGAGCACAGCATATGTGCGGAACCCAAGGCTTGTCTTGGTCACCAACCTTGCATCCAAAGTAAAGGTGGTAAACCTTCTTCACTTGAGAAGTGATACTTTTCTTCTGGTTGGCAAATGGCACTTCCCCAAAAGCAGAGCAGAAATTGTCCATGCTATGAACGCATTTTCGAGGAATTACTGTTCTGTATTGTGCCTCAATGGATAAAATAATAATAGTTCTATGGAACAGTAGCTTAAACTGTCTCGCACAAAGTCTGAAATATTTTCAATGCTCAACCTTTCCAACAGGGCTTTCTATAGTGCACTACTGATGTCAGCTTACTTCAGCAGCTGCCTGGCAGTAGTATTGCACTGCATCAGAAAATGATGCAATCAACTCTGGATGATGTGTGCATGATGGTATTATGCAATGTGATGCAACATTACATGACTCTAGGCTGATTTAGGATGTTGTTGCAGTCCTACTGGATAAATTTACATGGTGAAACATATAAAATGAATTATATGAAATATCTTCAGAATGAGAGCTAATAAAAAAATGTCAGGGTTATGTTCATATTCAGCACATCAAGATACTATAGATTAGGCCCTTTTAAAGTTAGTAATGATCTCACTGTTGACCAGTGTAATCCACATCCCAGCTCTCCCAATCTTTCTCTTCCCCCATCCTCCCATCACTTCTACTCCCCTCTGCTGCAAGACATGGATTGATGTTCGGCCCTCGGGCCTCATCTTTTTCCTGGAATCCTGTCCTTTTTTTGGGCGAGGACCTGGGCTCCTGGAGAGAATTTAAGATTGATTCTGTTTTCATCCTTGGAAGTAGAAGTAGAAACAAATTACAGAGACTCTGGATTCCAAGTTTCCATCCCAAGATGAAGGAACCTCTATATTGGGGGCTCTGCCCATAGTCTGGGAATCAGCTGTTATGACCAGGAAACTTGCTTCTGTCCTTAGGCTGTAGGACTGACTAGGAAGAAAATCTGAGGACTTCTGACCTGATACTGGAATTGGGCACCCCCTGATGTGCAGATCCCTGTCCTGCAGCTGGGAGCCCAGGGAGCCCTGGGGAGGACCTGGCTGAGCAGGAGAAAGGGCCCCTCTGGTCTTCTGTGCTCAGCCCTGTGGCCACACGGGGGCGCTGCGCGCTGTTCTGGATTCTGGTTGAGCTGCCAGGACCGGGCGGGGTCTGAGTTGGGCGGGGTTGGCTGTCCTGGAGGCCTGGCAGCTTGAGGACTGACATGCTCTGTGAGGAGTCAGAGAACCAGGGCTCAGAGGAGAGGAGACCCCGGAGCCCTGCTCCTCCATCTCTTTTCCCAGAACCCCCCTCTTCAGTCCCTGGACAGCGACACCTGGGAAAACTTGAAAGTAGAAAAAATTTTCCTTCCACAAGCTATTAAATATTGAGGGCATTTAAGAAAAGTGACATTTAAAGAATACTGTTAGATTTACAGAAAAGTTGCGAATGCAGTACAGTTCTTGTTTATCTCATACCATTTCTACTTTGTTAACATCCTACATGAATCAAGTTGTTTTTTGTTTGTTTGTTTGTTGTTTGTTTTTACAGCTAATGAAGCAATGTACATAATTACTGATGCCAAACTTTCATTAGTTCTTGTCCATTTTATGCCCCAGCTTTCCTGGATGACAGTTTCTCAGACTTTCCTTGTTTTTATGACATTGACATCAGTGAGGAGTGACTTTGTTTTGGAGAGGTGTTGGGTTCACAGATGGGGGTTCTTGGGTCACCTCTGAGAGAAGTTTCACCAGAGTACCCCTTTAAGTGGTGTGCATGCATGTGCGTGCACACACATGCACACACACACAGAGAAAGAAATACTTGCACAGACACAAGCAGACAGGTAGAGCTGCCCCTGGAAAGGGCAGGTTTAGGAAAAGCCTGCAGGCCCCAGCGGGCAGCCTTGGGAGCAGAGCTGCATCTTCCCAGGCCAGAATGTGCACTGATTTAGTGTTCTAGTTGGGAGGGGCTCATTCCTTTGTGGAATTGTTATCTATGGTTAAATTAATTATGTCTAGGGAATGACTAGGTTGATTTGTCAGAACCAAGGATTCCCTGCAGTGGCCTCCATCTCCATATCCCACCTCTGGTCTGCGCCTCCTTATACTGCCCATAGCACCTGATACTGGCAGTTGGCGCCCAAGTGGTTTGCATTTCTATGTTAATCACTTCTCCCCACCCCCCTCCAGTGTCCGGTCTTGTGACACCTTCATCCGAAATTATCTACTCTTAGCCTCCATCAAGGAGTACTGCTCAGGGATAGTGTCTCTCAATTAAGGGTTTTTTTTTTTTTTTTAAGTGGGACTGTGGGTTTGGGAGAGCAGGCCGCAGAGGTGCAGGGCCACTGTCCACTCAGCACGTCAGTGCTCATCACGCCCCCCTGACTGATCGCTGACGGTGTTAACCCTCAACACCAGCTAAGGTAGTTTCCCAGCTTTCTTCCTGCAAAGCTTCTTTTTGTTTCATTTGTTTAGATGCTGTTGTCTTTGGAAGGAGGTCACTGTGGGCAGCTCACACTGATGGGTGTTCTGCTATAAACATTTACAGGCATGCAGGGTTTTGTGCAAATATAAGTTTTCACATTAGCTGGGTAACTAGCTGGAACAGTGGGTTGTAGGGTCAGTTTTATTAGTTTTCAAACAAACTGTCAAATATCCTCCACAGTGACCACGCCATCCCCCATTCCTGCTGGCAGTGGTGCGGGCTCCTGCTGTCCACATCCTCGGCAGCACCTGGGATTGTGCCGTGTTTGCGTTTCCAGCCCTACTAGGTGTGATGCGTGTTGCTGTCATTCTTTTTGTCTTCCCTATGACCTGTGATTTACGCTAGTGAAATAAGTTTGAAGCAGAAAGTCAAATACTGAATGATTTCGTTCATATGTGGAATGTGAAGAAACACAGCAGGGACAGATGAAACTAAACCAAAACAAACTCCGGAAATATGACTGCAGAATTGAGGCTGTGTGGAAGGGTGAGAGCAGGAAACAGAGTGGGAAGAGGCCCTAGGACTATGGTGAGGACTGTGGGTGCCCTTAGGAGGGTGTGATGTGGTAACCAACATCTGAAGAGCTGTGACCTGTGCCTCTGACACAGACCGTGTATGAACCCATGTTGCCTCAGTCAAAATAATACAATGAGGGAAAAAAGAAAATGCCTTAAAGAGAATGAAAAAAAATTAATTTTCTTCTCCCTCAATCACTGACCTCAGGACTTGGCCTACGCCTCCTCACTGTCATGCAGGATGAGGGGCTGGTTTCCACAAGGTCAGAGGCAGGAGGTGCAGGGACTCCTGGGGCTGCTCAGACACTGCTGAGTAGAGACGCTGCAGAGAGGGAGCTCTGAGGGGAACCTGAGACAGAGGGTCAGATAAACCCCAGTGTGCGGTGAGGACCTGGTTCCCAAGGAGAAGTGAGTGCGTGTGTTTGTGTGTGTGTGTGTGTGTGTGTGTGAAAGAGGAGAGACAGAGCACATGACATAAGGCAATGGGAGGACAATAAGACATTAAGCTCCAGCATAAATGAATTCAAATCGCACAGAGTGAAGAGTGTCAGTACAACACCCCAATAAGTACAGATCCATGAGAAGCAGTTTTTGAGCAGGACTGAAAAAGCATCGGATCTGAAGAAGGAAGGGGCTTAGAGACGTCTCATGGTTGGGTTGAGGTGTAAGGAGCTGGGCAGGACCCTCTTCCTGGTCTCCTACTAAGATGTGGTGACACCTTCACCCCTGACAGCTCCTTCCCCCACCTCCTAACGTTCATCTCCTTTGAGGTCGCTGTAGAAAAGTCTGTTGGTCAGGAACACGCCAGCACGTTCCTGGGAACACACTTGAGGGAGGAGTCGTGGAGCAGGTTTGCAAGTTAAGACTCTGCTGCCCAGGGAGCAGCCCCCTTGCTGTTTATTACCAGTAACACACAAGCATGATTGATGATGTGACAATGGCAGGAGGAGCAGGGTCCAGGGGAAACAAAGGGTAATCAACTTTATGGGGGACAATGGGGCACATGTTGGCCAGGCATCCAGGGAGGACTTCTGTGCAGGTACTTGTTGTCATTTCCGAGCTACTCCCAGACCCCCTCAGACCATGGCCACACAGTCAGTCAGTGACTACCTGGGCGTCCCCAGCTGCCTTGTGATGTGGGCCATTGTCTCAAGGCTGTCATGCGGGAGGCCTCATCTAAATATTTCACACACGTACACACACACACACACACACACACACACACACAGAGGTGCATAGAGAAGCCACACACAAACATGTTCAGAGACCCCAAATGGTAGAGTCCACATATCCCCCTTTTTGTTCATAGGGCAGAAGGGGAGGATGGGGGTGAAGGATGATAAACAGCCATCTTGTAAATCATCATTGATTGTCGTCTGCAGAAGCACGCACCGTGGCTACACCAGGGTCCTTTCTAAAGACAAGGAAAATAACAAAGAGACAAGATGATCTGAATAAGAGTGTGGGCAGTAAGGCTGGACCACCAATTGTGGGGGGCTGTCAAGGAAGAGAGGGTCAGGAGACCATTAATATTTTGTTGTGATTTTTTTGCTGATTTTTATGAAGTTGGAGAAGTTTAGTCTGTAGTTCTTGGACAGAAGAATGTAAAGGAGAACTAAATGGCTGAAGCAGGTCTTGTTTTTGAGACATCCAAGAAGAAGTGAGATTATTAGTAGTGAGATTGGTGACACAAAACTGGCCATAACTGGTGTCACATTGGAGGAGAGAGCGCATCCATGAAGTCTGCAGGTGTTCGCCAAGCCTTAGCACGGCAGACTCTATGGGTCAAGCCAGGCAAGAATCAGTTGATCTATACGGGCCTGTGCCAACAGATCTTTAGTGGCATTGGTCATGTGTTGATGAGCCTCATTGGCTGTTTGAAGAGAGTTAGCCAAAGCAGATGAGGCCTAGGCTGCAGCAGCAGTCAGAGAGACGAGGAAAATAATTCCAGGGACCAAAGAGGCTAAAAAGTGACAATCTATCTATTTTGGTGGCCTAGAGCATGGACCAGTTGAGCTAAGGGGGATCCACCCTCCCAGGAGTGTGTAAGGTTAACAGGAACCCAGGTCCGTTTCTGCTGTTTAATAAAGAAGATAGAATGATTGTGGAGTTAGTGATTGTCACTACAGGGGGTGGTAAGTCTGGCAGCTGGAAAGGTGAAACCGCCACCAGAGGGGGGTGGTAGGTAAGAGGGTAACAAGAACAGATATGGACGGGAGGTACAGACTTAGACTCGGGTATAACTGAAAGTATCTGTGAGATTCCATAGAAATTTGCCCTGAGTGAGACAGGCCGGGCCATGGCGTTGAACACAGGGGAAGTCTGGAGTAGCAGCTCTCCAAATCTTTGTCTGGGGGTGAGCATAAAGGATGGTTGTTACCACAGAGTCCTAAGAGAGGACCAGCAAAGCCTGGATTTCAGGAAAGATGGGGGTGCTGGTAACATCAGGGAAGAGTCCAATTCCAGGCCCTGCCCTGCCATGTTTTATTCTTATCCACAACCAGGAGGCCTTGTGGGCTCCAATTTTGTAAGGAGCAAGTTTTAAATAAGGCAGTTCCTGAGGAGTAGGTGGATCTGCAAACTTCCCAACGGAAATCATTGTTTCCATGAGCCATTTTTGCCCATGGTCAATGGCAAATAGGAATCAGAGAGGCCTGGAGGGGGTCATAGTTAGTTTAGTGTCAAACCTTCCTATTCCCACTGTGCGTAGAAAGCACTGATGATGAATAGTAACAATTTGTGATTCATCAGAGGGAGCTTGAACTAAATTATTCATACACCATTGTGAGGACACAGGGGCACAGCAAGAATTAAGGGATAGAGTCAAGCATAAGGGGTGTTCTGGACTAGGGGTAGCCCAAGGGGAAGTAAGAGTGTGAGTGGAATATTCAGTTAAGGAGAATGGGGTCTCTGGCCCACCTACATGAAGGGAGTCACTAGATCCAATGGGGGTTTTGGGTTTCCCCAGCTGACAACATGAAAGACGGGGGGATTGATAACTTGTGCCCACTTTATTCGAGCCTCAACAGTAGGAATGGAAAGGAGGAGCAGAAGAAGGGTCCCCACCAAGGAGTCAGCTGTAATGCAAGCGAGGAGAGCCAGAAACAGACTTTCAGAGGTGCAGGTTACTCCCCATCTGGAGTAGATCTTCAGCATTAGTGGTCAGGCCTGTGATGTGCCCCCAGGTGAGTTTTTTGGCTGCGTGGTGAGTCGTGGTTTTCGAGAAGACTCATCAATCTCACTGTTTTTACTGGACCCCAGAGTGGTCCTATTGGTGACGAAAAGAAACATCCCCTCTCCCGCAGGTTAGAAGGTCTATAGGTCCCAGCCGGATTGGTACTTGTAACAGGTGTTGGTATAAGGCCAAGGCTTAGGGCTTGGTTCTGCTGAGTTAAAATGTTCTACTGCTGTGAGGTCAGAAGAATTAGGAATGAAATGTTGTTCAACAGCTGTTAGGCTGGAGGAATTTGCAACATAGAAAGCTAAAAGTAAATAGAGCTTTGTATCTCTAGATACCCCCTTTTTTGTTTTAAAAGATGTATTTTAAGGAGATAATTGCCTTTTTAAAATACAGTTTGTCATGTTGGGTTATGAGGGATGTTAGCTATATATTGAAAATTTTGAGATAGTAGGAGAGAGTAAATGACTTGTTTTTTTACAGTTTGGAGGTCCAGATTAGTATAATTTTTATAGCCTCAGAAAATGCAGCCTGAAGTGATGAAGGATTTTTTGCTTTTGAGTAAATTTATTATTTTTTTTATGATTGACTGGCTTAACCATTATCTTATGAATGTTTTGAAGGAGGCAGGTAATTATATGGTCACTGCTTTTAGGACCATGGACTTGGAGTTGGCAGTTTTACTGTGGTCAGCATTAGGACCGTCTACCAGAATGTATTAGGTTTTAAGAAGTCTTAGGTATTTCAGAACATTTTTATTAGTTTGGTATTGATATTAACTTAAATTTTTTTGAGAAAGTTGTTGAAGTACATAAAAGCAATTTTTAAGTATTTATTTGTATTTAGTTATTATATTTTATTTTTAAATTTTAGATTGTAAGGCACTGTACTAATTGTTTATTATTTTTTATAGACTAGATGACTTATATATAAACACATGATTTAATTTAATTATATATAGGTGAGATTACATTAAATTGAATACCATGAGTTTTTTTTTAAGCAAACACACAGAATAAAAGTATTAATAGCCAACATTATAACTGTAACAGGGTGGGCCCCAGGAAAAAGGGAGTGTTCCTGGTTCCCTGCCCCACCCAAGGGAGGGTGGAGCTGAGCAGGAGAGAAAGAGGGGACTGGAGAAGGAAGGAAGCAGGATGGAGAGCCAGAAGAGGCACAAGGAGCAGAGAGACACGTAAAAAAGCTGCACTGGCCTGGACTGATTGAAACAGATGTGGGTTAGAGACCTCTGGGGAGATTAACTATGGCAATGTTGATCTGGATTTTGATTATTTTGTTCTCTTCCTCCCAGAATTGTCTAGCTGTTTCTGACCCTTTTCTATGGGTCCCTGCTGAAAGGTGTTTTACACTTGCGGCAGGCTTTCAGGCCCTGTTTTGTGCCAATCCCATTTGGGTGGATTTTTACCCATGAGGGGACAGGTAACATTGGGTGCTTGATTTACAACTATATTCTCTCTCTTTTCTAATTGTATTAAGCTTTTTTTCCACTAAAGGCCTAGTATGTTTTGTGTTGATGCAGTAGATGGTAGAACCTATTCAGAACGGACAGGCTTGTGGGTTCTGGAGTGCCCCTCTTCCTGCCCTGTAACATAACCTGAAGGCACGTATGGTTTATATTAAGCTATTAAATTTTGAACTAGTTATTGTTTATCAAAATTGTATATTGTGATTTTAAAATTTGGGACTTTTAATTAGAATTTTTATAGGTGTTGTTGATAATTATCCCTTTGGAGGTAAAAGACAATGACAGAGACATCTTGATTTTTATTTTAAATTTTGGCCATATGTACTAATTTTAAGAAGTTGTTACTGTATTTGTGAAGACTCTGAGAAAATTTGATTAAATTTTAGTTATTTAGTAATTTTTTTAGATAAAACAAGCCTTGCAGTTTTAAGAGTGACCTTTTTGACTGGAATGTAGGTTTTAGTTTAAGTTTGACACATGTATTTAACCAACTTTTTAATACCAGTTTATGTCAAGGAGGTTTGTAATAAGATAGAAGCTTAATTTGTTATGTCAAATGAATGTTAAATATTAACCATTACCAAAGAGCTAGGGCTCAAGATTACAACAATTTTAAAATTAAGGATTTTTACCTTAAATAGTTTAGATTTAAAGATTAGGAAAACACATGAAATAGTAGATTTTACCCACAGAATGGACAGAACAGTTTGTTGAGGCAGATAAAAGGAGTCCAGTTGTCCTACAGCAGAAGGCAGCAGGGACATGTCAGTCATCCCAACACTGGAGAAAAGGTCATGGCAGCTGCTTATTGAGACCAGAAGCAGCCCCCTGCCAGACGGCTGTACTGAGTTTAATTGGGGTGCTAAAGGTGGTGGAGGAGGAAGGGGCTCGGGATTACTAGCCCAAGTCTGTTTGGCAGATTTTTTCCCCCAAAGCCCTAATGGCTAAGAGGCACAAGTTCCAAGTGTGTAAATGGGGAATTTGGCCAAGACATTCCCAATCATTAGGGTCTAAAAAGCCCTCTGTGGGGACCAGGGTCAGTGAGATTTAACCACTTGTAAGAAAAATGGAACTTTCATATGACCTGGCAATACCACTTTTGGGAATCTACCCAAAGGACACAAAAACATTCATAAAAAAGGATACATGCACCCCTATCTTTATCGCAGAACTGTTCACAATAGCTAAGCCATGGAAACAACCCAGCTGCCCAAAAATAGATGACTGGATCAAGAAGATGTTGTACATATACACAATGGAATACTATTCAGCAATCAAAAAGATAAACATACGCAATTTGCAGGAACATGGATGGAGCTAGAAGGGATCATGCTCAGTGAAATAAGCCAGAAGGAAAAAGAAAAATATTGAATAGTTTCACTTAAAGCAGGAATATAGGGGAACCAAATAAGAGAGAGACATTCAGCAAGGCAGGGGGAAGATAAGGGCTCAAAATGGGGGAGAAAAGAACACAAAGGACTATGGTGATGGGTCACGGGTGAGTTGGTGGTGGGAAATCTATGGGGAATACACAATAATGTAAAAGACATAAATAATAACAACAAAAAAAATTAAAAAGAGAATTGAGTGAGCTTCTACAGATAGGAGAGCCTTAAGTTGTTCATGATGTTGAGATTGAGCAGGAGAAAGGGTATTACCCATCTTTTTTTGTTAAATGTAAGGAAAAAGGGAATGGAGAGTAAGAGATCAGGCTGTAGATAAAAATCCTAATAAGAGCAAGTCACGGAGACCGGAGGGTATGGGGCTGCTTGTGTCAGGTCTTAGTGTAGTGCTTAGATGGGAGAGCGGCTTCGTAGCTCTCACACTGGGGCTGGCGCTCTCAAATTTGTGGCTCGGAATTGAATTCTCCTGCCTGGTGCAGGGGAATACAGCCCCGGTTGAGAAGAGACCAATCATTTAAGGGCAACCCTTGGAGGGGCTTCTAGGTGGTGTTTGTGCCTGTTGTCTTTGGAGACTGGAGTCACTCATACAATGACTGGACGTTGTCTTATGAATGGCAGATGGGCTCTCCCCTAAT
>PVIJ01023721.1:0-13695 GCA_004024925.1 Scalopus aquaticus
CCCCCCCCCCCCCCCCCCCCCCCCCCCCCCCCCCCCCCCCCCCCCCCCCCCCCCCCCCCCCCCCCCCGCCTCTGTGGCTACCACCTGCTGCCTTGATTGTATTAACACTGGGAGCATGGACACAGGGCACGTGTGCCTGATTGTGGACACCTGGAGTGTGGGTGTGGGCATGGCTAAGTGTGCCCACCTGAGCCTTTAAGTCAGGGACATAAAGGCGGCGTCACTCAGACCGAGGATGGCTACGAGAGGACGAGTGACTACAGAAGAGGCGCAACCACGGGAGAACGCCAGAGAGAGCCCAGAGGAAGAGTAGCGATTTGTCGGGCGCCTGGGAGGCTTGTTGCTGCCAGCCTCCCTGCCCTCCTGCCTGTCCTGCGCCCCTTTGCCCCACTACAGGTATGATCCAGCAGTTTCAGTTTTAACTATTTATCCAAAGAATATGAAAACACAAATGTGAAAATATATGTGCATCCTATGCTCATTGCAGCGCTGTTCACAATAGCTGAGTTGTGGAAACGCCCTAAGAGTCTGTTGATGGATGATGGGATAAGGAAGCTGTGGTAGCTACACTCTGGAATACTGCTTAACTATAAAAGAGTGAAATCCCCTTTTTGTCCTTGAGGTGATTGTGCTAAGTCAAATAAGTCAGACAAAGACAAGTACTGCATGGTTTCACTCCTACGTGGAACATAAAGAAACAAAGCCAAAAAACTTTTGTGCTTTTACACAACAATAACAACTCTTCGTTTCTAACAAAATATGGTGGCAGCAGAGGAGAAAAGGCGGAGGTGGGAGGAATGGGTAGAGGGTCGGTCAGATGGTGGCGGATGGGACTAGAACTTTGGTGGTGAGTGCAGCGCGCACGCTCACTGGGGTCGGAAGCTAGACTCCTGATACTTACATAGTCACATAACCAATAAAGAAATGCCTGGGTAAGCGCCTGTTAGATCTTGGCTGTCATCATCATGGTCTCACTGTCTTGCTGGAGGGTTCTCTCAGAACCTCAGGGAGACATTTTCAAGTGTCAGGTCCTTTGATTCAAATAGCACCTCTGGTCACTGGATTTCTGGTTAGGACGTAACATTTGTGATGAGTTCTCCTGCTTCCGGTTATAAATTGCTACTGATGAGTTGACAAATCTGAGTCTCCCTTGGGTTTATGCTGTCTCGTCTCTTGAGGGCATTCTCTGTCTCCTGTTAAGACCCCCAATCGGATGGATAGCTCCAGAGGGGTGTGTGCCTTCGAGGTTGGGGTGTGGGGTGAGAGTGGGCTGCCTCCTTCCCTGGACAGTGCACCGCCAATGAGCCCTCGCTGGTTTCCTGACACCCGAAAACAAGTGGTGGGGAGGGAGGAGCAGGTGTCCCCACTAACTGACTAATTGGCTTAGCTCAAGGCCTCATTTTCCATGCTCTGAAAGGGCTTTGGCAGCAGAATCAACTCCCAAAGTTAGCTGGATGCTGAATGTGTATAGAACAGTGGCTGCTGCATCAGAGCTTGAGAAAAATTTCTTTTCCTAAAGGTGATGACAAATTTCAACGTTACAAAGAGAACAAAGGCATTATTTGCAAATTAACACATAATACCGAGTTCTATAAATAGCATTCGAGCGGCAGAAATAACAAACTGCAGTCTGTACTCTTCTCCTCCTGGGGGCTGTGGGAGCGTCAGCGGCATTCTCCCCACCGGGCTGCTGGCTAGCCACGCCCTCTGCGGCCTGGGCTTCTGTTTGGAGTTTTTGTTTATGTAATTTTGGCAAAATCGATGTGGGTGCTTGAAGCAGTCAGACTTTCCAGAAGCTGTGTGCTTGTTATAGATAGCCTGTGAGTGTTCCGTGAAGTCACAGGAGCTTCACAGAGGTGCCTCTGGCCAGAGGGCCTATTTCAGCGACTCTAAATCGCTCTCCTGTCTGAGCTCATGTCTGGTCCAGAAGGCGGGTGGAGGGGAGAGATTACCTTTCTTACTCTTGCCGTTTGCCTTTTCTTTTAAGGACTGGCACTCCGTCTGCTGTTTCTTCACGTCTCTCAGATGCGTGTGGGACTGAGCAGCATTATTTCCCATCCAATGCCTAATACCGAGATTTCTGGGCGGCACAGAATTCATGTGGTCTCAGCGATAGGGGGATCTCATTTCTTTCTAGTTTCCCCAACTATTTCCCAATGACCTAACTAGGGTCATTTCTGAGGTTTGCTTCTGGTTTCATTCGCCTTTTCAAGAATGTGTTTGTTTATTTCCATCATGATAGATATCTAAGATGCAGTTTTAGAAATGTGTTCCTTTTAAGAGCAAACCAGACATCAAAACCTACTGGTTTTGTTCATTTGCACTCTGATTATCTGGTAGACATAGCATGTCCATTAATCTTGGGCAGGAACAAATTTTGCAGGATAAAATTGAAAAGAATAGTGATTTTTTTGGCTGTTTTTAAAATATTACATAACAGAGGATCCCCACTGAGTGAGACCTTTGATCTCTTCAGTCCTGTTTCTACTTTGCTTTGATAAGGGTCCATTTTACAATCATCATCATCAAAATAGTGATATAGTAATAATAATAATTCATATTTGTAAGGTTTCTACTGTTTACCAAGTATTTTCATCGACACAATTTCTGTTGCCTGCTTACGACTATGAAGTATTAAGTTATAAGCATAATAATATATGGCCTTTTTGACCAAAAGAAAAAGGCAATTTCAAAAGAGTCTACTAAAAAGAAAAGGCAGAGAGAATAAGCAGCTCCATTACCTCACTAAACCCTGTGGAATGACGTACCCGAGACCATGAGGGTGAGGGAGCCAGTCTGAACCCCAGGCCCTCTTTCTGATGCCGCAGCTTCTGCTCTATCAATGCGTTCAGCAATCTGGGTCTGCCTGCCTGAGATGGAGAGGGCTTCCCAGGACATGGGGTTTTCCATTTTAAGAATGGGATAGATCTGGGCAAACGGGCTGCGCCTCCCTGTCTCCGGGAGCAACACCTTGTGAACAAAGCTGCCTGTTCTCTGTGGATATTTTTTTTTAGTACCTAAAAGGTCACGTTTATTATATAAAAACCAAAAAAGGAAAGGAGACGAAGACGCTCACACAGACACAAGCGGGCAGGAAGAGGTGTGTTTGGAAGGGACAGATTTGTCAGGCCGCATAGACACAGGCCAGCGCGTCGTGGATCTTTTTGTCTTGACTAACCCCAGAGTTTCCAGGCTTGCCTCCCACCCCTCCCCACCACTGGCTTACCATTTTTCTCAGCTGAGGCTTAAATCAGAGAGGCCTTCTGTTGCAAGGGAAAGAACTGAACTCAAAGTGAAAAGTCTAGACCCTTCTCTGTAGTTTACTCTCTGTGGGCCCTTGGGAAAGTAAATTACTAATGATGAGTCCAGTTGCTTCCTTGGTCATACAATGAGGAGAATAATTCTGATCTCATCTATGGGACAGGGTCACTTTGGAACTCCCGTAAAATATTGTATGAAAAAGCAAACATAAAGAACCATGACCCGACTCATATTTCACTTTGGAATAAACTTTCTTTTAAAAAAGATTTATTTATTTATACATACAAGCTGGGGTACAGGCCAGAGGCGTGGGGCGGCGAGCGGGTTCACCAGAGACAGAGCAGGAAGCAGAACAAGCAGACCAGAAATACACTGCTGAGGGGAGTAGCGGGCAAGGCAGGAGAGGTCTGCGGCACCATGTGGGATTCTCCCCGGCCGGGTGTCGAACTCGCATCGCGTGCTGCCAAGAGCTCCACAGCCCAGTGCTCAACCACTGCGCCACCAGGGAGGCCCTGGAATAAACTTTTTGTAAACACAGGGCACCTGCCTAAGCTTCTAGTGTCCTTTATGTCTGTCTCTGTGGATTTGCCAAGTCTCGGCCTTCTGACTTGCCGGATGCGTTGGGAACAAGTCCTGGCCAGTGACTAGCTGTCTGTGGGCCCTGCCTCCGTTGGGGAAACAGTCACTTGTTCTATTCGAGCTGCTCAGCTCTATGTCCTTGCTGGTCCAGCATCAGTGTCCTCCTTCATCACTACGGGAAACATCTGTAGTTCCTGTGGTATTGTATGCCATTTTTTACAAAGTGTGATCTATCAATATGGACTTCCCTCTCAGATGACTGGGCTTTCCTCTAGGTGGCCATCTCCTCTGCTCTGCTTCGCCATCTTTGGGTGCGCTGGTCTGGTCTGGATGCCCAGATTCACAGCTGGATGTATTACACGCTGCGTTCCAGGCGCCCCTCAGCAAGGGCTCCGTGAGGGAAGCATTTCAGCATCTCTCTGTGATTCTTACCATGGCAACAAACATATCTTGCTGTCTCTCTCTTTTATACTTCAGTAGATGTGAGCTCACTACTTAGTCAACAGCATCTTCCTCCATTTCCTTTGTCCTTTGACATTGACTTTGAAATTTCAGCATAGCTGTGCTAAACGTTGCACTTTGCTGACTCTATAGTCCTCCCTTTCTTTACTTTTTAAAAAGAATTTTAAAAATTTATTTATGCATACAAGCTGGGGTACCAGCCAGAGGTGTATGGGGCTGAGAGGATTCACCAGAGACAGAGTGGGGAGCAGAACAGGCAGATGGACTGAAATACACTGCTGAGGGGAGCAGCAGGAGAGGCAGGAGAGGTCTGCTGCACCATGAGGGAATCTCCCTGGCCGGGTATCGAACTCGTGCTGCTGTGGCTGTAGACAGTTTCATAGTGCTGCGCTTAACCTGTTGTGCCACCAAGGAGGCCCCCTTTCTTACTTTAAATTTCATCTGCTGATGGTCTCACAACCATCAGGTGAAGAAGATGTCAAATTTTGCTTGTTATTTGTAGTGAGGCAGTTTGCCACACGTTGGTGTCATTTCTTCTTTCTCATTGTCAGTCTCTTAGTTTCCCTCTCCAAGTCCATTCCGAGGCCTTCATCCACTGTGAAGTCTTTCCTGACCAAGGCCATGGTGAGAAGTCCCTCTTCTGTGGAGTCCCTATCAAATGCCATCTTGCACGCCTTGTGTTTGTGTGCTTTGTCTCCTAACCAGATAGAGGGGTCCTGGAAGGGAAGGGTCTTGTCACAGTCTTCTTTGTCCACAGGACACTTCCTGGCATGCGCTCACTTCCTCTGCTGATAAAGGGTCAAAGACAGTCACGCAATGCCTGCTCTGTGGCCTTACTTTCTTATTGAATGAGTTTTTTTTTTTGTTTTTTTTTCCGGTAAAAACCCTTCTTTTGACACATGAATGCAGTAGAGAGCCTTCAGACCGAGAAGGCTCACTTGTCCTTTCTGGTTGTTGTCTTTGTCTTGTTTGAGACTCTCCCAAGTGTTGTAGTTTTGCCACCCTCTTACTAACACATTGGGAGTCTGGCTATTTAATCCTAGTGACCTTCATGGCTCTGTTCTAAGCAGTTTAGTTATGGGCGTGTTTTACCAGTGTGGACAGGTTCTGACAGAGGGAGTGCCGCCTAAAGTAGGTTCGCTACCCAGGGACACAGAAACTAAAATTCATGCCACCAGCTCTGGATGGAAAAGTTTGATGCCAGGTCACCTGGCAGGAGACGGTAGGCAAGGCTCTCAATCACGCCAGTGAGGACGGACAGTATTTTAGGTGGTTAAAGAAATAATAGAAACGCAAGTTGGTAGAGTGGGATTGACTGCTTTCTGCTAAACCATGGTGTAGCTTGAATTTGGATCTAGAAATGCAACAGACTGATCCCGGCTTGCTTGTCCGTCTGACTGTACAGCATCAGACTTCTGTCTTCCATGCGCTCTTTGGTCTAGGCTGTGAGACAGCACCTTAAGATCTGTGAACACTCTTCTGGGCCTGAGCTCTGAAACACAACTTTTCAACTTATAGAAAAAAAAAATCAAGATTTTTCCCCCGTTTAAGATATTGTTGCAGGTTGCATGTTGGCTCTGCTGTTCTTGCAAGATAAGCAGAAGCAGCAAATGACCATCAGAGTGTCAGCAGCATGATGGAGTGGGAGGTACTCCAAAGAACTGGCGCTGGTCCTCTCTGGTGGTGCAGGGCTTACAGTGTCAGTGCTATCAAGCTATCACTAGCCATTGTGAGTTCTGATCCCTGGCCAGGGAGCTCCCCACATGACACAGAAGACCTCTCCTGTCTCACCCGTTGCTCCCCACAGCAGTGTATTTCAGTCACTCTGCCTGCTCTGCTCCCCACTCTGTCTCTGGTGAATCCTCTCACGGCCCCCTTCCCCCCCCACCGCCACCTCTGGCCTAGACCTCAGTTTCTGTATGCATAAATAAATAAATTCTAAAAAAAAAAGAACTGGAGCTGCACTTCCAGGTGTGGATTAAAGGCCATCTGTTCAGGCCTTGCTCACCACTCTTGGATATTCCTATTTTGTGTACTCTGTCTTTTGGGGATATCTTTAAGGTTTCTAACTATATGACTGAAGTTGAGGTTAGATGAACAGTTACTTAATTGAACAATTATCTATTAGACATCGTGATATTTTCTGGGCTTGAAGAAATGAATCAGACAGTCCCCAAAAGGACTGAGAGCAACAACTCCAAAGTTTTGATAGTAATTTTGCAATACCTACTGCGAGAACAAAAATACTTCTAGGGCCTCCCTGGTGGCGCAGCGGTTAAGCGCTGCACTGTGGAGCTGCTGGCAGCGGAGATGCGAGTTTGACGCCTGGCCAGGGAGATTCCCACATGGTGGTGCAGACCTCTCCTGCCTTGCCCGCTGCTCCCCTCAGCAGTGTATTTCCGTCGATCTGCCTGTTCTGCTCCCCACTCTGTCTCTGGTGAACCCTCTTGCTGCTCCACGCCTCTGGCCTGTACCCCAGCTTGTATGCATAAATAAATAAATCTTAAAAAAATATTTCTAAGTGTGCATGGACCCATGGAGACATATATACTGAAAATATTACATCCAGTCACCCTCCTTCCTTGAGTTCTAAACAGGTGAGATGTCAGGAGATCGTGTTTTCTGTTCATATTAGCATTTTTAATTTTTAAAACTTATCAAGTCATTAGCATATGCCCCAAGCTGTTGTAACTCATTTGCGTTTTATAACAACTCCATGAGAGGTACTGTTATTGTACATTGATATAGCAGAGGACAAAGAGATTAAAAAGCCAGCCAGGGGATAAAGAGCTAGCCAGTGGCTGAACCAGAATTCCAGCTCAGGCAATTTGCCTGCAACCACTCCTCTATGCTTCCTCTCCTGGATTCTTGTTAGAAATCGCTGGCTTCATTGACCACTGCTGGTTAATCATGTTAGTATGGAGGGAAAGAGTCACATCCCAAATGTTGAATTCTTTTGGTGAAAAGTCTGAGAACTTTTAGCAACCATTAAAACCAAGCCATCTTCTGTTTTTCTTGTAACTTTTTCTTGGATCAGTCAATGTACTAGTATAACATTAAAACATTGGTATGTTTCAGTGAAATCATTGCTAACTTGGGTCTTGATTTGGAAATTAAACTCTGGTTGAAACTGGTGCTTGTTGTTGGTAGTAGAATTATCATACTGCAATTTTATTTCTAGAAGATGAGGGATTAAATACCCCTTGATTCTAGGAGGAAGAAGTCCACACATATAATGTTGCACTTGAAAATCTTCACTGAACTGCATGGAATTCTTAATATAAATTCTAGGAAGGCTTGGAGGCACCTGGACGGCAAGGTCACTTTCAGAGAAGTATTTCATTTTCTAGCAAGTTCTCAAATTCTTAGAATGATCCATTCTTAAGTGAAATGTTAATAAGAAATTGGACCTCCCTGGTGGCACAGCGGGCTAAGTCTCAGCACTATGAAGCTATCCAGAGCCACTGCAGCACCAGTTCGATCCCTGGCCAGGGAGCTTCCAACATGGCTCAGCAGACCTCTCCTGCGTTACCCGCTGCTCCCCTCAGCAGTGTATTTCAGTTACTCCGCCTGTTCTGCTCCCCTATCTGGTGAATCCTCTCACCCCTCCACACCTCTGGCCTATATCCCAGCTTGTATGCATAAATAAATAAGTCTTTAAAAAAAAAGAAATGTTAATAAGAAAGCACTGCACAATGGGGATGTCTCAAATGATTTTTTTTTTCCTTTAAGTTCTCCATTGCTTTTTGAGCACCCACTCTCATCAGATCTAAGAGTAGAACCTCTTTTTCCAACGGTTTTCTGGGCCTCTTTTTCTCCCTGAACTGAGAGTGGCTGGGTACTGGACATAGGATCCTGCACTTCAAATTAACTGCATATTCTTGATTTATACCTTACAAAGGGATTGGCTGCATTTCCCATGTGTACTTGAAAGTAGTTATTAAAGACCATTTGCCATTTGGTCCCACTTTTGATCACTGCTGCTACCTGATGCTTTCTGTCTTTAAAGAGTGATCTGTTTGGTTGGATAAAAGCAGACTCTTTCCTTTTTTCAAACTGATCACGCCTTTCCATTTCATTCAGAAAACTGTCAGGTCTGATGCCTCTCCCTGTCACAGCAAGCTGTCTGGGCTCTCATTTGACCTTTGGAGACAGCACAAAAGAGACTTTAAAAGTGTTAGCCACAGTTCCTCTTAGTGCCCCCAGACTGCAACAGAGTCTATGCTGGCAGTACTGCAGACTTGGAGCTGGTTATATGCCAAGACCTCTGGCTCATGACTGTACCTTAAAGAGCTGGTCCCAGACCTCTACCCCGGCTCAGGCTCTCAGGCTCGGTGCCTATAACTACTCTTTCTGGGTACTTGGACACATGTTCCCTCATGTCCAGAACCTTCCTGGGACACTCATAGTCATTCCATACCAAAGCCCACATCTTCACAAAGCTCAGAGTCCCTCTTTCCCTTAAGGCTTGGTGGGCTCTGTAAATACCCTAGAGTCTCCTCCTTGCCAGAGGGGGAATGTTGGGGCTAATTCTCTGGGCAATCTAGTGGCCCCCTTAATCTACCTTCCCTTACCTGATTTACCACCTAAGAACAGCGCTTCCTCTATTCTGTTATTTCTGCCCCTACCCTCATACCCCATGTTAAACTTTCTCCAGACAGTCTTTCCTGACTCTTCTACTAGGTCTGGAGTTCCCAGATCAGGGTAAATACATTTTTGCACCAGACATTCTGTTATCCTCCATGTCTCAATTGAAAACTGTCCCCAGAGTTTGCTGGAAACTTCTAAGGTGGAGGATGATTGTTGCCAGTTGTCCTTCATGTCCCTCCCCTCTCCTCTGATTACAGTGGCCCTGAGTCCATGCTCATCTTCAAGGCCTCCTGCTGTCTCAATCGCAGCCTCCTCAGGAGCTGGTGCAACTGCCATTTTTGTGTATCCTTAACTTCTCCTTACAACCTAAATAGAAATAATTTTTTTTTCAGTTTCCTGAATGCACCTTGGTATTTCTCACCCCCAGATGCGTTTCAATTTCTGCTCCCTCTACCTGAGACATTTCTCCTCTCCTACTTCCTCTCCCCATATCACTCAACCTTCAGATCGCCACTTAGCAAACTTCACTGATTCCTCCCATCCCACAATGAGTGGGGTTCCCTTCCTGTGACATTCATTTCACTGGTGCATTCTCCCTAGTTTCTTGAACTGTAAGCACAGGGAAGCTGGTCATTGTCATCTCCCCAATGCCTCCCACAAACTTGGTGCTTCACCTGTATTTGTCAAACACAAATGAATGGATTGAAGTATCTGGAGCATTAATGATCATGAGAGCGGGAAGAAGTTGAACTGTGAACAAACTCACATCGTTAACTGATATCAGTGGGATTTTAAAGATTTTTTTCCTCTGAGACAGATCTGAATTAATATGGGAAGAATATAGATGAAAGAAACAAAGGTATACAGTTGATCCTCTTCCCTGTGGACTTCTCCAGACTTTACCACCAAATGTGCAAAAACCAACCATATCTCAAACCTGAAGCAAACTGTCCCAGTCAGTTCATTCAGGAGAAATCTGGAAGGTGTGTATGTTGTGTGTTTGTGTGTGTGTGTGTGCACGTGTGCAAAGGTATGTGTGAAGGTGGGTGGGGGGATGGATGTGAGGTAAAGCATGGGATGGATGATGAATTTCAAAGCATACTAAATAGGTTAGGAGTCACCCTACAGCCAATTCATAGCCCCCAGAACCTCAGTGTTGATCTTATTTGGAAATAAATTCTTTGTAGATGTCATTAGTTAAGGCGAGGTCATATTGGATTAGTGAGCCCTAATCTCACGACTGGTGTCTTTATGAGACAAAAAAAGACACACACACACACACACACACAGGCATGTGGGGAAGTGGACCATGTAAAGATGTTGATAGAGATTAGAGTTCTATTACCTCGACCCAAGGAGTCAAAGACACTGGCAACTATCAGAAGTTAGAAGAGGCAAGAAAGGACTCTCCCTGAGCCGTTAGAGGGAACATAGCTCGGTTGACACCTTGGTTTTGGAATTCTAGTCTCCAGAACTGTGAGAGAATAAATATTTGTTGTTTTAAGCCATCCCATTTGTGAAAATTTGTTATAGCAGCCCGAGCCAACTAATACACATGGGAGTAGTAATTTTGCTTGCTCTCGAGGAATCAATTCTTACCTATGATCTGATTTATATGGACAGTATTTAAAGACACACTTGACATCTGGGCAGAAATTTTACCAACCATGTGTAACGACAAAATCTGTGTCTCTAAAACATTTATTATTCTTCCTTAGATGCTTTTTCCTCCTGCCATGCTAAAAGGAAAACCAATGTGTCACTGCCCTGTCATTTCTTCTCCTTTCCCTTTATCTCCATTAACAGTCTCATTTGAGTACAAAGAAGAACTGAATAATCTCTTGCAGTAAATAGCCCCACCGTAGCTTTTGGTCAATGCAATCTACTATTTACTCTGTGGATAGTATGCAAAACACTTTGTAAGGCATGACACATACTTTGTTCTAATCCTCTACAAATTTGTAAAATGTATCATGGTTTCAGAAATGAAATTAAGCCTCAGGAATCACTTCTTGCCAATGATTTGATTTTTATGGACAGCGTTTAAGGAGAGACTTGACATCTGGTCAGAGCCTTACCAACGAAGTGGAACAACAAAATCTGTGTCCCTAAAACATTTAGTTCTGGATTTAAAAAGAAGAAACAATCAGGTTTGCTGGCCCAAATGAAACTTTAACGTGTAGCAGACATTTTAGATATTTAAATCATTTTCCTTGCCTTCTTCCACAATCACAAAGCACTTTTCCATGGCACTTGAACATGAACTGTTAGCTGAATGAAGCTGTAGTATGTGGCCTTGGCTCTGTGGCCCACCTGCCCCTTCTAAAACCCTCTCTCCTGCTTGAGACTGGTTCTGGTCTGTGCAGTGACTAAACAATCACTGTCGGGAAATGGCCTTTGGCTGCGTGCCATGGATGTATGTTGTTATGGGGTGAGACACTCGCTAAATCAACCTTAAGAACTGGAAACCTGCCGTCAAAAAAAAAAGAAAAATTTGATCAGAGTGAAAAAACATCTAAACCTTCCCAAAAGAGTTTTAGATAAAAAAGGCTTCAGTGGTAAAAAGATATATTTTGATAAGCTTTTTATGAGATGATTGAGATATTTTTATTAAGTCCACAGAGAAATGTAAGATGTTTCACAGTGTGCTTCATAACCTCAGTATCAAAAGATCTAGCATCACCTTTTGTTGTTACTCAACTCAGTCATGTTAACATTTGAAAATTTGTCTATAATTATAGAATACTGTTCTCATTTGTGCTAGTAGGTGACATTGATATTTTTGTTTTCACTTGTAAATTATTATTTTTTCAAATGTAGATGAAAGTCCATTGAAATGTAAAGCTCTTCTGGAAAAGTCTGAACAAAAATAAGTCAGTGGGAGGGAAGAAGAAATATAAAATCCAAAAAACTGACCCTGCCTTTTGATCTGTTAGGCTTATTTTGCTGATAACTTAAAAAATGCACATATAATTGCTGCCTGGGAAGAGAACAGGAGTTGGTTAAGTGTAGTCTCAAGTGCTAAAATTTCAAAGAGCAGATGGGAGATTTGTCTGCTACTCTCCTGCTCCTTTCTAACAATGAGGATTGAGATTTCTTGCATTGTGTGTTACAGAAGGAGGCTATGACGAGGTCTGAAAAGGAAATGATTTAGTAGTCTGTCCACAGGTTTCTTTTTCAGTTGGATGGGAAAGAACTTTGAAGTCTTTGGACATCAAGTCCTTTAGGGGAATTATCTTTTCCCTCCCCTTATAAACTGTGTGGAGAAAACGTATTGTCTTCCTGAATATAAGTCCACCAGACAGCAACTGGCATATCTGAAAAATCACGTCTGCATTCAAATGATGGAGACATTTGTGGCTACAGTTGGAAGTTACTTGTTTGGATGTAGACATTAAAATCTAATATGATTATCAATTGATCAGAAATGTTCTTTCGTTTTAGTATTTATTCAGTACTTCCTGTGTTACACTATGGGTACTATATTATACAAGATAGATATTCCTTGTATCGAGGAGTTTATAGATCAGGTTTAAGAGGGTGATGCCAGAGCCAGCAGAAGTTGCTGGGATTGCTAACTCTTCCTGAGTCCTTTCTATGAGCCAGGAAGTATTCACAATACATTACATGCATGTGCTTTTTTAATCTTCAGAAATGTTAAGAAAGATATGACATTTTATCACCATTTTTCTGGTAGAGAATGGAGTCACAAAAAGTTTGGAACTATTTTCCCCCCAGGTCAGACATCTAATAAGTGGTAAAATCAAACCAGAAACTCTGGCAAGTTTACCACGATGTTCTATTTAATGTTGGGCAGAAAACACACATCGTTAATAATATGTAAAAAAAAAATCACAGTACTAAGGAGTGCATGATAAATGGGTGCTATCCTAGTTTGGTGTTTTTAAGGACATCTTTAAGGTATTAAATCGAAATTAGGACCAGATGAATGTTACATCCATATGATCTTGTTGGAGATCACCATTTGCATATGGGGAGTTCTGAGAAGCACATAGGAGAAAATAGTTGAAGGTTCAGTCCATTGTTTCTCAAACTTCTCAGACTAAGAAACCTTGTCTTTAGGGAGTACTTAACAAATATCTTTTGGCATATGCATTTTAAAGCAATTTAAAAAATGTTAGCTTAGAAGGACAGAATCTACTTTAGGGTGGTCTATTTATAAAGACTATTCTGGACTTCTCTGTCTCTGCTGTCAGTGGCCAGAAAGGATCTGATGAAGTTGAAGGGAAGGAACTCTAGAAATTTCTATGAATAGAGTTTGTAGGATATAGTGGAATTCATGAAAACTTTTCAGGTTATCAAGTTTTGTTTGTATAACTAAGCCTCCTCTTAATCCAGGATTATATTATCATCAACTCTAGGAAAATCTTAGACTAACCAGACTAGTTCTCTCGGCTGGGCTGAGGAGTATATACTTTACAGTTCCAAGAGGCAGCACTTTATTTGTTCTTGATCTTATCTGTGTATCTTTGGTATCCCAGGGACACAGCCTTCTCTCTGTAACTAGTTTTTACACTGTTTTGTCCATATATGAGGTTTATTCTTTGTCCGGTTGTAGACAAAATTAAGTCCATTAATGGCTCTTGTATTTTCTTTTATATAAAATTACAAATTTACAGAGAATAAAATATGTTGTCCAAATTCCACTTTCTTTTTTTTTAATATATATTTTTATTGTTATTTATGTCTTTTACATTTTGTATTCCCCTTGGGTAACCCACCACCAATTCACCCGTGATCCATCTCCATGGTCCCTTGTGTTCTTTTCTATTCCGTTTTGTG
>PVIJ01023722.1:0-13695 GCA_004024925.1 Scalopus aquaticus
TGATGATCAGGTTCCCCGTCAGACTCAATGTGTAATTAAGAAATAGAAACAGAAAAGTCACAATTTGCAATTGTGGGTCATCTGTCAATCCTAGAAGAATGAACTCTATTTCTACTGACTGGTTCTTCATTTCTCTTTTGTGAGCCTTAGCAGATCTACATAAGCAGAACAAAAACTGAATATATAATTTTAAATAACATGAATTAATATATAAATATGTATAAACCTAAATATATATATATATAAATTAGCTTAAATACATCAATGTAAACTAAATATATATTAAATATATATGAGTATATATTTATGTCACTGAAGGCAGAAAAAGGTATATCCTCTAGTTTATCAATTGAAAATGAGTTTCTACAGTCTGAAATTGTTGATGACAAATAATTGCATGTAAACAGTCAATTCTAAGTTCTTTTCCATACACTAGTTCTCTTTATTATAAAAAAAAATTTTTCCTCTGAAATTTGACTTTTCTTGATTAAAGCAAATTTTCCCCCATACTCCCAAAAGGTCTACTATTTTGCATGGATACACTTTAAAAAGAATATGGTGGTTAAAATGTGATCTTCTATTTTTTAATTTAATCTGTGCAAATGTACTAATTTGTCTTTGCAGAAATGAGTATCAGGATGATTTTTCAAATACAGAACTCAGTGTTATATAGCAACTTCTGTACTGGTCAGTGATTGGGACAGCATTGATTTCTAGTAATGACATAAAGATTCTAATTATAATAGATTTCAAATGTTCTCTGGGCTGAGAGTGCACTAGTATTAACTATTTTTATGACTGGTTTTGCTATACGCAAATGAACAATTGCTTTCCAGTCTATATGATAAAGAAAACATGACAAAACAACAATATATTTTAATAAAAACACTGTCTTACAATTAACCATCTTAAGAGATGTGATTTTATAGATTTCACAATTTTAACTATATTTTTTACTTCCTCCATACTTGTTATAAAACTATTAAATACCCCAGATATTATATTGCTTACTATCCTTTCCACATACAGAATTCCTCCACATCGTTCTATCTCCTTTTATGTTAAATATTTCATTATGTGCGTTTAGAGAAGTGGGCTCTCAAAGCAATCTTATATTTACCCTTTTGCATTTGTCTTCTAAATATTGCTATTCCGCTTACCATTTCTTTTTCATACTTGTATTAAAAACTAAGATTTTCATGTTTCATGTGATTTTCCAAAGCAGGTATTAGGGAATAGCTTTAATGATTTTAATGGCAATTGAAGACTTGCAGTCTTCAGCTGCAAAGTACTCAAATTTTATTGGAAAAACTATTTACGTCCTTGTTTTGACTCTCATATTTGCTCTGCCTCTGAGTAAAAAAGGTGTGTTCTGGAAGTTATGAGTTTCTGTTACCATGTAGGTTTAATAGACTTCTATAAATGTTATCTCAAATTTAGAGATAGTTGCTTAGAAATTTTTCCACATCTCTTTACTTTGGGCAACACTTAATTCATAAAAGGAATCAGAAAAATGAAACATAGATGCAGTTGCACATGAACAGATTATAGCACCTATTAACGTATAGGTACAAAGATTACTTTTCAAAAAAAATTGTAAAACATGAAAATAATGGCAACCATTAAATTTAACTCCTTTGATTAGACTTTTATTTATAGGTATCTACTATTCCTCCTTGTTTGCATGGTGAATATGTATTTTATCATAAAAACTATAATTTTACTCTTTTTCCAACAAATTCTATTATCTAATCTAGATAAAAAGATTTTGCTGGGAAGATGTAGACACATCATGCTATCTAAAGAATTATAAAGAATGCCCACATTCCTTCAAATTCATACTCACTTTGAAGTCTTGAACTCAGATACAGATAACTTCATTGGACATCCAGCTTCCATTCCAGATGAGCTCCATTTTGTGAAATTTTGTTGCTATGGTTGTTGTTGTTTGAAATTTCAAATAAGTAGTTACTCTTTAAAAAAAAAGCAGCAACTGAAAATAACTGAGAACACTGTCTGGTGAAAGATAATGCACTGTTCCAAGAAAAAGATTTCACATTACCATACATATGCTTTAAAATGTTGCATTTTTTCATTCTTTACTTACTACAAACTCAAGAGATATAGTGAAACAAGACACAGAAAATAAAGCCTTTCTCTGGGGATCAAGTTCCAAAAGGAGTAATTATTATAAACTAATGACAACTTACCTTAAATAAAAGATGAGATAAAAGTATCTCAGAGGAGTATCCCAAATGCTTTAGAATTATCAATGAGATATTGAGTAAGTTCATCAATAGTTTATGGTCCTGGGACAACAATGGAAAAATCCCCAGATGGTTTACACTAACACAAGACATTGCCATGCTTTCTATAATCAATGGAAACAATTGTAGCCCTTATTATAAATAATTTTATACTTTGGCACATACTGGTGTATATATTGTTTATAATTATAGTTTATTATTGGACTAATAATGAAGTTTAGGATGGAATTCTGATAAAAATAAAATCTGATGCCCAAACCCAGAGACATCTCACGGTCCATCAGCTGGTGTGTAGTTTAACAAACTGTGGCATGTGCACACAATGGGAAAAAATTAATGATAGATCAAAAACATGATTGAGCTGTCCTCTCTTAGAAATAGCATGCTAAATGAAAGATCCACATGTAATATTCTACAAATCCATTCCTTTAATTCTGGAAAACACTAAATTATAGGGACAGAAATTTTATCAGTTGTTTAGGGGCCTGGGCTAAGCAAGTGTCACGACTACAGACGCATTTTAAAGGAATTTTTGGGTTGCTGGAAACATTTTTTGTCTTGATTGTAGTGGTGGTAGCATAAATATAAATGCAGGAAGAAGCCAGAAATTTTCCCCTGTGTCTATGGAGAGAGGGCAGATCTACCAACACCTTGACTTTGGCCCAGTGGAACTGATTTTAGACTTCTGGCCTCCAGAACTGTGAAAGAATAAATTTTCATGGTTTTAAGTTATCTGTTTTGCCAAAACTTCTTACAGCATCCACAGAAAATTAATACCCTATCTAATGAATACCCTATCCAATGAAATATATACATGTATATACATGAATACATGTATATGCACACAACATATATATTTATTGTATTAATGATGAAGGAAATCCAACTTTCAGAACATAAGTCATTTACTAAAATATGTCTTTAAAAAATGTGTATTTAAGTCAGATGTCTCAAAAAAAGTTCCTGGTACAAAAAAAGCCTGAAAGTTCTTAAAGAAATTTTAAAAGATGGGTCTCCTTGGTGGCACAAGGGGTTAAGTCAGCCTATGAAGCTATCCACAGCCACTGCAGCACAAGTTCTATGCCCAGCCAGGGAGATTCTCAAATGGTGCAGTAGACCTCTCCTGTCTCGCCCGCTGCTCCCCTCAGCAGTGTATTTCAGTCAATCTGCCCATTCTGTTCCCCCACTTTGTCTCTGGAGAATCCTCTCACACCTCACGCCTCTAGCCTGAACCCCAACTCTTCTATCATAAATAAATCTTTAAAAAAAAGAGATTTTAGAAGAAAATGAAAATATGAATGGCTGAGCTAGTGGAAAAGGTAAGTGAAATCTGCACTATCTAGACAGTGAGCAAATGAATCCTGAAATAGGTCATCACAGGTTAGAGAAGGGGAAAAGTGTTGGCCCAGATAATGGACTTCACTGGACCTTATGAAATGAGGTGAGGAAGCAAAGTTTGGGTCCCATTTGTAGGGGTTAGCTATGTTGCATGAAGACACATTTTTCTTGAAACCTGAATAAGTAATGTAACTATTTCTTGACCCATTCATCTGTTTCCAGAGTTTAGGCTGTTTCCGTATCTTGCTGCAATGAACGTGGTAGTGCAAGTTTGTCAAGGGAACAATTTTGAAGGGACTTACATTGACCAAATGGGATAATTAAGCATCAAAATGAATAATGATAACAATGAATAAAATCAAAGACCATAAATCCACAATTATATAACTGATCTATAAATTGGAAGATTTCCAGCATAGAGATATTTACCTAGTATTTGAAGTGTCTATACAAAATACTTGTTAATTTCAAAAAAAAAAAGTCTTTATGGTGGACAACGCTGTAAATAGCCAAATAGCCATAAAAATCAAATTTTAAAAAGCATCATCAGTAAGAAAAAATGAAAAGTATGACACCAAATAGGATCCAATGAGAAAACATTACATTTCTATGATAATCATTCTTGCCAAAGGTTAAATAATTCAGTGTAATCAAGTATCAAAATCAGGTAACAATTAAAGGTCAAAATAGGAAAGGGCACAAAATGGAATAGAAAAGAACACAAGGGACCATGGAGATGGATCACGGGTGAAGTGGTGGTGGGCTACCCAAGGGGAATGCAAAATGTAAAAGACATAAATAACAATAAAAATATATATTATAAAAAAAAGGTCAAAATAAATGATTTCTGAAAAAAAATTCCAATCAACTTTCTTGAAAGACTAGAGAATTATTTCAAATTAAGGAAGCTAAAATATTATGACAATTAAAGAGAACATGTAATTCTAAACTAGGTTGTTTTTCTATAAAAGAGATTTTTTTAGACAATTGGTGAAACTTGATTAGAATTGGAGAATTAGATGCAAATAATAGATACTATGTTAGTACCCAGACAATGATGGTTGTATTGAGTTTATCAGTAAAATGTCCCTTCTTTGTTATCAACACATATTATTACTACATTGAGGAGCAGATGGAACAATCAGTTATTCAGGAATAAAATATTTTTGCATATCTACATCTATTATCTCTATATCTATCTATCTATATGTCTATCTATCTATATATCATCTATAGATCTATAGATATATGTAGATAGACAGATTCTATCTATATATCATCTATAGATCTATAGATATATACATGATAGATATAGATATATCTATATATCATCTATATATCTCTATATCTATCTATATATATATCTATAGATCTATAGATCTATAGATGATATATCTAGATATATAGATGATATATCTATATATAGATATATAGATGATATATCTATCTAGATCTATAGATATATAGATGATATATAGATAGAGAGAGAGAGAGATCTAGAGAGAGATATATATATAGATATAGATATAGATACAGATATAGATATCTTTGTGTTTTATATTGCCTCAAGCAGAAATAAATAACCATTTCAGTAAACTGCTTTCCCCAGTTTGGGGTGCGGGTTGCAATCAAGCTAATGGGATCCTAACGTGTTTCTAAATGGAACAAATTTTCTGTTTAGAGTAAACTCTTACCAGTAGAATTGGTCAGCTTGTTCCAGGACAGTAGACTATCTGAAATTCTTATAGTCATTCAGCATATGATTAAATCATTACTGTTCTCTTTTAGGAGACTTTTGTTTATTTATTTGTTTGCACTCTCTTCTTTCTTTTT
The DNA here is from genome assembly GCA_004024925.1 of Scalopus aquaticus. Classification (NCBI taxonomy): domain Eukaryota; kingdom Metazoa; phylum Chordata; class Mammalia; order Eulipotyphla; family Talpidae; genus Scalopus; species Scalopus aquaticus. The sequence goes on from PVIJ01023722.1 coordinate 5,439, forward strand.
AATCTGTAACTCCTTAACCAGTCCTCAGAGGGAATTTTTTTCCTTTCTTCTTTTTATTTCAACAAATCCCCTGTGGCTCTTAGCAAAAAGATAAAACTGTGGCTTTTGTCAGTTTACAATTGGGAGCAATGATTTCTTGTTACATATTGTGGGTTCCTTTATCTAAGATTTTTCTTAAATTATCTTTTCAGATAATTCATTTAGAATTGTTATGAAGATATTTTTCTCCATCTAACTATATGAAGAAAACAAACAGAAAATTTAACTGCACGAAAAAGTAATTAGATTCTAATTGAATTGTCTGTGATTTTAGTGAAAAAGAGTAACAGTGGAAAATATTAACAGATACATATGATTTCCACACTGTATATTTCTTTTGAAGCCTTCTCCAGAAATACATTGGAATTAAACTTTCTATTGAAGTCATTGATTATATTATGAAAAAATATTAATCATTCACTTTTGATTCTTGTTTCTGTCATATTCGCATGGGGAAAACAGTATCAATGAATTCTGGATTTGGTAAGTCACATGACTTGGAATAAATATCTAGATCATGAATGAATGGATTAAATATTGAGATAAAAATGAATTCTGCAAGTACAAGTCAAGAAATCCACTTTTTAATTGCTCTGAATTTTGTATTTTTATGTAAATATTCAATATTCCTGATCAAATGAACTGTTTAGGAGAAGGCTAATGTATTTGACACAAAAGAAAAATAATAATTAAATGAAATAAAAGAACAATGAAGAAGTATTGCATTGGGTAAGGTAATGAATGGTATTGAGTATTTCAATTATAAAGTATATAACTTATTTTCACATTTTTTAAAGATTTATTTACTTATACATACAAGCTGGGGTACAGGCCACAGGCATGGGGAGGTGAGAGGGCTCACCAGAGACAGAGTGGGGAGCAGAACAGGCAGATCAGAAATACACTGCTGAGGGGAGCAGCGGGTGAGGCAGGAGAGGTCTGCCGCACCATGTGGAATTCTCCCTGGCTGGGCTTCGAACTTGCATTGCGTGCTGCCGACAGCTCCACAGCGCAGCGCTCAACCGCTGTGCCACCAGGGAGGACCTATTCTCACATATCTAAAAAATATTTTGAACAACCAAGATTTTTTTTGTCAAGATTGCAAATATATGCTGGTATAATTGCTTAGATACTTTAAGAACTTTTAATATGATTTTTGAAATATACAGAGAAAAACACTTTTCAAGTAATAGTTATGTTCCCTTTATTTAAATGTTTAGGATTTAAACAAGTCATTTGGAAATGATCAAGTAAAATTTAAATTATCTTTCGGGTTGAAATGGGGAAAAGAAAAAACTAAGTGCTGTAAACTTAACTGTGGCTGATATGGAACAATTGGAGTTGTCTAGCTTGATCTAGGCTATAATTTTAGGTGTCATATGCTTTGTCAAATTGGAGCACCCTTTTAAATGTGTTTACATTTCAGAATATGTTTTTCCAGTGTGTGTAGTTTTTTTTACTATTTTTTTTGTTATTTTCATTTATAGAATTGGTTTCCTATATCTATTTAATCAAACTCAAATCTGAAATGAAGAACCAGTCAAGAGAGATAGAATTTATTCTCCTAGGACTGACGGATGACCCACAATTGCAAATTGTGATTTTTGTATTCCTTTTCCTAAATTATATGTTGAGTGTCATGGGGAACTTAACCATCATCCTCCTTACCTTGCTGGATCCCCGCCTCAAGACGCCAATGTATTTTTTTCTCAGAAATTTTTCCTTCTTGGAAGTTTCATTGACTACAGTCTGTATTCCCAGATTCTTGATAAGCATTGTGACTAAAAACAAAATCATTTCCTATAATGGTTGTGCTTCTCAGTTGTTCTTTTTCCTCTTACTAGGAATCACTGAATTTTACCTACTGGCGGCCATGTCTTTTGACCGTTATGTAGCAATCTGCAAACCCTTGCATTACCCGACCATCATGAGCAACAGGGTGTGCTACCAACTTGTAATGAGTTCATGGACAGCTGGCTTCTTGATAATCTTTCCCCTGTTGGTCATGGGACTCAAACTGGAATTCTGTGCTTCCAAAGAAATCGATCATTTCCTATGCGACGCTTCCCCTGTGCTGCAGATTTCTTGCACAGACACTCATTTTCTAGAATTATTATCATTTGTCTCTGCTGTTGTAACACTGATGTTCACGTTGTTGTTAGTGATTCTTTCCTATGTATATATTATCAAGACCATTCTAAAAATTCCGTCTTCTCAGAAAAGAACAAAGGCATTTTCTACTTGTTCTTCACATATGATTGTAGTCTCCCTGACTTACGGGAGCTGTATCTTCATTTACATGAAGCCATCAGCAAAAGAAAGGGTGACTTTATCCAAAGGTGTAGCTGTTATCTACACCTCTGTTGCCCCTTTATTAAACCCTTTCATTTACAGTTTAAGAAACCAGCAAGTGATACAAGCCTTCAAGGATATATTGCGAAAGATCTTCACTTTTTCCAAAAAATGAAAAAAAAAAATTCTAAATCTTGGCAAGTAAAAGCAAACAATTTTTTTTATTCACTTAAAAGTTTACTTAGTCTGTCTTCAATTAGCTTCCTTTTTCGTATGTGTGTTGTTTTAGTTGTATTATATTTTGATTTAATTGGCTTAGCACATGGTGTATGATTTGGGGGGCATAGGTTCAAAATGTTTCACCACTAAATCAAACATAATCCTCCATCATAGTCTGTTGGGTACCCTACCCTTTGTACCCCTCCACGTCTGTTAATCTCAATAATGCAGTCACATTTAGGGTTTGTTTTGTGTTAGTTTTGCCTGTTCCTTTGCCTTGTTAATCTTTGTTTCACATATGAGAGAAATTGCCCAGTATTTTTCTCCTTCTGACTTACTTTGTTTAGCACATGTATCTACAAAATCACAAGTGTTATTGATGTATATAGAAATTGGAATTTTCATACATTGCTAGTGAGATGGAAAATGGTTACTTGTAAAATTGTTTGGCAGTTCTTCAAAAGCTTCAATATAGACATGCCATATGACACAGAAATGCTTCTTGTAAGAATTGAAAACATATTCACACAGAATGTGAATATTAGAATAAAAAATGTTTATAGAAGTATATGCATAATAGTGAAAAAGTGGAAACAACATTAGTATCTTCCAGGGTGTGAATGAATAAACAAAATGTCATATATGCATACAATGGATATTATTTGGCCATAGAAAAGAATGAAGTTTCAGTAACAATACACCCTACAGCATGGATAGGCTGTGACAGCTTTGTGCTAGTGAAGAAAGTCAGACTCAAAAATCCATGTGTGATTCCATCTATGGGAAATGTTCCAAATAGTCAAGTTCACAGAGACTTAAAATAGATTAGTGGTTGTCCTGGCCTGGAGAGAGAGGAGATAGGGGAATGGACTTTAATGGGTATTGGATTTCTTTTTGAGGTGATGAAAAGTTCTAGAATTATATGATGATGGCTTTGCATTGCATTGTGGCTACACTGAAAACCATTTTAATTGTGTCTTTTAAGTGAGTAGAAAGGTGAATTTTGCGTTACGTGAATCTTATCTGAATTTCGAAAACAATACTGCCAAAGGGGAAGATATTTTTCTCCTCATGTCTTCAGGGAATTGTTCTTTACCATACGTTTACTAAGAAAATACATCAAGATATGTAAGAGAAAAATAGGATATGTATGAAAGAATTCCATTAGATTTTTCTTGCCTTGCTTTGTTCAGGGCCCTTTTTCAGCTTTTAATGTGCATCATTTGTTCAGTACAGTCTACAGTACTCATGTCATTCTCTTGGCTCCTGATAGGAACCACTGATCATTTAAACACTTAAAGTTCTTTTTCTTACTAAGCAATACTGTGGGTTAAGACATGGTGTCTGAGCTCCTTCTTTGCTTAACATCCCATCCAAAAAAAAAAAAAAACACACTAAATTTGTTTAACTTCATTGAGAATAGTTATCATCAAAGCAAAAATCATAGGATGTTAAATATACTAGACAGTACAGTGTATTTAGGAGGACTATGTGTGAAGTGACCCTGAATTTATCCATTCAAAACCATTGTAATTCTGAAAAAAATTCTTTAAACTTTCTGTGCTGCCTTTTCTTCATCTGTGTAATGGAAACAAGTGATAAACTATAACTGCAGCATTCACAATGCTCTTGGCATATTATGTAGTGCTTACTGCATGGGAGAAATTATATTGCAATTTATTTCTCTCTCAAAATGTGTGCTTAAAATGTCATTTAGGATTGTAAAATTTTTGTATCACTACTCTCAATTTCTTCTCTGTGATGCAATCATTCCCATAATAGTTGCATGTATGAAAACATTACTGTAAAGCTTTCTTGTTGAAAATAGCATTCAGAAGAGATTATTTTTAGCTGGAATATAATTTCTCATGTTTTCGCTCCTGTAAATACTTATTCTTGTTTTAAACCTGCTATGACACTTTCATACAGTGAGCAAAATCTTCCCCCTCCCCCTTCCCAATCAATTTACATATCTATATGTAAAGGTCAAATTCTAGAACCTCTCTAGTGGTCTAAGGGTTAAGTCTCAGCACTGTCACCTCTACAGTCTGAGTTGGCTCCCTGGCCAGGAAGCCAACCCATATGGTGTAGCAGACCTCTCCTGTCTCCCTGCCTCTCCCCTCAGCAGTGTATTTCCGTACAACTGACTGTTCTGTCCCGCTTTTCTGTCTCTGGTGAATCCTCTCACCCCCTGCACCTCTGGCCTACACCCCGGTTCTTGTATGCATAAATAAATAAAAATAAATATAAAATGATGTGTAAAAATTTAATTTGCTACCAACTAAATTAAAAGTGAACTCTATAAAGTATCACAAATATCCAGTATAGTGAATTTTAAAAGCTGGTAGTGTAATAGTGTCCTTTTTTCTCCCCATTCTCACCAACATTTGTTGTTTCTGGTCTTTTTTATATAGGCCATTCTCACTGGTGTGAGGTGGTATCTCATTGTGGTTTTGATTTGCATTTCCCTGATGTTAAGTGGTGTTGAACATTTTATCATGTGCCTATTAACCATGTGCCTCATCAGCTCCTCTGCCCATTTTTTTTATTTAGTTTTTTATTTGCTTTCTCTTTGAGTTACGTATTTGTAGATTTTTGATATCAGTCCCTTGCCAGATGAATGATGTGCAAATATTTTCTCCCATTCAGTAAGGTGTCTCTACCTTTTAGCTGTTCTCTGATGGGCATATGTGCCCTGAGTTAACAACTCTGTGGGTTCCCCACAGCAGCCACCCCAACATCTATGGATTGTACTTCGAGTATCCCTATAAACATATTTAATTAAAGAGTCCTACCCTTCTCCACCAGATTATTGCACATATATATGGAGAGAGAGAGCGAGAGCATATATATATACTACCATATATATATATATATATGGTATATGGTATGGTGTGTGTGTGTATATATATGTATATACACACACCACATATATATATATATATATATATATATATATATATGGTAGTTGTCTCTTTCAAGGGTTATTTGCTTTGTTTTGCTGCAATATAGTTGTGGTTATATGGAAGATGCAAGCCTGGGGTCTTCACTCAGCTATCAATTTGCAGACTCTGCATATAATTCTTTCATCTGTAATTAACAGATTATCTCATCATCATCAGGTCACATGATATATTGTGTGACTGTAATTCATGTGTAACTGATGATGATGTTAAAAATAACAACAAAAAAGAATCAATATAAATAACTGTCAATAAAAATAACTAACAAGGAAAAAACCAACTCACTTCTTAACATAAATTATATTTTATGTTTTAGTTGTTTAGGGAAGTATTATGTTTAGCATATAGGACCTGACAAGTTCTATACTTTCAATTCTCTTTCTCCTCCATGGTTTCCCAGAAGGCTTTTTTTTAGCATCTAATAGATTTTCCATTATTAGTCAGTGGGTAAGTGAAGAATTCAAGATAATAATTAGACACTAATGAAATATGGGTTTTTGTAAAAGTTTGTTAACATCTCTAACTCAGTTATCTTCATTTGCTTTTTGAAGAGATTGGAATAGAAATATCTATAGCCTCTTTGAATTTTTAAGAATTCTCATGCTATTAATCTCGTCCACACATTCTAAAAAGTTAATATAGACAAGAAATGTTGAGAAAATGTAGCTTTTAATTTTGATGAGAACACTGGCTAAGATAATCATATTATAAACATTTAAAATTTAGTGTGAAATTTGGAAATAATAGGATTTGAGTCTATAAAATAATAAACAACATAGACAATGTGAAAAATTTTATTTCATATTCTCAAAAATTAGATATAAGACAATGATTAGGCACAACACTAAACTGCATGAAACTGATATAATGACATTTTAGTTAAATTTGAATCTTCCCTTTATATCTTTTAAAGTTTAATCTGTGTAAAAACTATAATTTATACAAATTAATTTTTGTACATAATTTATATAAACTTATATAATTTATATAATCAGCAATCTTCCATGGATATTAAAACAAATAGGTTTCTGTTCATTAAAAATTCTTAACACAAGTGTTGAATATGCCTAGGTACTCCTTATATGATTATTGTGAGAAGATTAAATTTAAGTCTCAATTTTATAATTTGAAAGAACCAATTTATATCATTTCAAAAATATATGAAGCCATTGTTACTCCCACAAGAAAAAGTAAAGTCTTCAAAGTGTGAATTTAATTATTTAGTTATAAATATAGATCTTATCCAATGCAAATTACATTGGATAAGATAAGATCTAAACTATTCAGTTGTAAAAACAATTAGTATTCATATTCCCAATTGTGACTTTCCCCCAAGTCTTTTCTGTGAAAGTGAGGGGCAAAAAGTAAAGTAACATGAACATATTAGAGAAAAAGCACACATACACACACGCACACGCACACGCACACGCACACACACACACAAAGTCCTGAATATTTATAAGAAGAATAAAATGTGATATTAAGGGCCTGTACCATTTCAGTATTCAAATAACAATATTTATAGAAAATAGGGGATAACGTAGAAAATATTTTTATATTACAACAATGTGCATCTGCAGTCTTTCCAATAGTTATTACTTTTAATAATAAACCTCATAATTTCAATTTCTTGGGAAAAAATGCTATTTTACCAATCATATCTTTGAAGGTTGTTTTCACTTGCTTGTTCCTTAGAGTATAGATGAAAGGGTTCAAAAGAGAAGCAACGGAGGTATTTAAAACAGCCACTCTTTTATTAAAAGTTGCAGCATCCTTAACAGAGGGATTTATGTACATGAAACTACAGCTTCCGTAAGAAAGGGAGACCACAACCGTATGCGAGGAACATGTAGAAAAAGCTTTCTTTCTTTGTTGAGCTGAGGGGAGTCTCAGAATTGTCCTGACAATGTATGTGTAGGAAAGAATCACTAAAACCAAGGTGAAGATGAGGGTAACTACAGCAACCACAAACCCAATCATTTCTATTAAATGCGAGTCTGAACAGGATAAACACAACAATACAGTACAGTCACAGCAACAATGATTGGTGACATTGGATGCGCAGAAATGTAGCTGGAGCATCATTGTATGTGGCACAATGATAACTAAAAACCCAGAAAACCAGCAACAAAAGATGAGGAGAATGCAGAGTCTCCTGCTCATTATGGTGGTGTAATGGAGCGGTTTGCAGGTGGTCACATAGCGGTCATAGGACATGGTAGCCAAGAGGTAAAACTCAGTTGCTCCCAGAAGGATGGCCAAAAAAATACTGTGTGAAACAGCCTGCAAAGGAGATGGACTTGTCTCCTGTCACAATACTGATTAGCATTTTGGGAACAAAGACAGAGGTAACAGATATTTCCACAACAGAAAAATTACGGAGGAAAAAATACATAGGAGTCTGGAGGCGATGGTCCAGCAGGGTCAAAATGATGATGGTCAAATTCCCTGCGATGCTTAAAACATAAGTTAATAGCAGAGAAAAGAAAAGCACTGCTTGCAGTTGGACATGATCGGTCAATCCAAGAAGAATGAACTCTGTCAATGACGTTTGGTTTCTCATCGTCAACTTCAGGCAAATTAAGGTAGAGAAGAACAATAATAAAAATTTAAATAAAAAATGTTTTTATTGAAATTTAAAGTCAGGTCAAAAACAAAAGTTGGATTTTGAACTCTGAATATTTTTCTACCCTTTCTATTGAAAAGAGCATACCTTTAATTAGACAACATTTTTCATTGTTGTA
>PVIJ01023723.1:0-13693 GCA_004024925.1 Scalopus aquaticus
TTTTTTTTTTTTTTTTTTGTCTTTTTAAAACTATCACCATTTGGGCCTCCCTGGTGGCGCAGCGGTTAAGCGCTGCGCTGTGGAGCTGTCGGGAGCGCACAATGCGAGTTCGACGCCAGGCCGGGGAGATTCCCACATGGTGCGGCAGACTGCTCCTGCCTCGCCCGCTGCTCCCCTCAGCAGTGTATTTCTGATCTGCCTGTTCTGCTCCCAGCTCTGTCTCTGGTGAACCCTCTTGCCGCCCCACAACTCTGGTCTGTACCCCAGCTTGTATGTATAAATAAATAAATCTTAAAAAAAAACACTATCACCATTTGTCTTGTACTGGATTTTCAGATGAAGCTAATAATAAGTATTCAGTGGGCCCTAGCAAAAAGGGAGCTTGGAGGTTCTCCAGGCCACATTCCTGTTCTCTCTCAACGTGAAATACACAAAGACACCTTGTGCTTGAGAGAGTTTGAGCCAAGTGAGATGCTTAACTACTAAGAAAAGGCAGTATTTTTTTTAAAGATTTATTTTATTTATACATACAAGCTGGGGTACAGGCCAGAGGCGTGGGGCGGCGAGAGGGCTCACCAGAGACAGAGCAGGTAGCAGAACCGGCAGATCAGAAACACACTGCTGAGGGGAGCAGCGGGCGAGGCAGGAGAGGTCTGCTGCACCATGTGGGATTCTCCCCGGCTGAGTGTTGAACTCTTGTCGCCGCTGCTGACAGCTCCACGGCGCTATGCTCACCCGTTGCGCCACCAGGGAGGCCCAAGGCAGTATTTTTAAGAGCCCTGCTCCTTGTCACCTGTGAGGAGATGCTGTCTGTCTCAAGGAAAGGCAGTTTTCCTATAGCCCACACTCCTCACACCTGCCAACTAGGTGTTCCCAGTGGGATTTTTACTGGCTTAAAGCATACCTTTAAGATGTTAGGTATATCCAGCCTTCAAGTCTCAGCACCAATGCATGGTCTGAAGCCAAATCAAAACTTTTGGATTAACTACTCTGTGGCTTTCCTACCCCCAAAATGGTGTATGTAACTATAGATTTGGGTGATCATCTTTTATATTAGACAAGATTATTAAAATCAGATTGGTAGCCAAGATAATGAATTTATGGTCTGTTTGTGGAACTGTGCATTAGTTACCAAGCCTGAGATGACTTATTCCATTCCCAGTGACAAAGGTGTTCTCGTGTGACGGGAAGAACTGAGTGTAGAAGCCTCATACTTGAGGATAGCTCAGGCAGTGTGACCTTGGCACATCATTGATTCTTCTCTGTCTTAAAATAGTCTGCTTTCCTTGCATGCATTTTTGGAGTGCTATGGAAATACTTTAAAATAGCTCAAAGAGAATTTCTGTAGAAAGCCATTTTGTCCTTATATATCTTTATTGTGCCAAAAAGTTATGACTGTTTCACCCTTGCTGAGTTTATCTTCTTTGAATTAATTTATAATTAAACCTTAAATACAACTTTTATTTAAAAGTGCAAATAACCAGCAGTCAGATTGAATCATCCCCCCATGGTCCATTTTTCATCTAGAAGTCCTGGATCTCTGAAGAGCATTTCTTCAGCTTTTCTAGCACTGAGTGAAATCAGGATTGGAATGCCACTCTGCATACTCGGACTCTCAGACCTTTGAAATAAAACGTGGTAGGATTTGGAGAACTCGGTGTCCCCATATGTGAACCATGAGCGATTCTTCCCCACAGCCATTACAGCCGTCTTCACCAGTCACGTCGCACATCAGTAAACATGAGCTGGAGCTGATGAAGAAGTTCACGAGGCAGCTGGATGAGAGGACTCGCCGGCTGCAGGCCGACCTCACCAGCCAGCGGGGTGCACTGGAAGTGATGAAGCAGCAGCTCCAGGCCATGCAGGAGTACAAGTTCCAGGTCAGGGCTCAGTTCCATGGAAGCGGCAGAAGGGCGAGGAGAAAGGAAGCACGGCAGGCTGCAGAGCTAGGCAGGGGGCCCCTAGCAGCCCCCTTCAGAGCAGTGGGGACATCGACTGATCTCTAGCGAGGCAACCTGGGGCTTGATCCTTCTTTCCCTTGGCTGTGGGCACTGAGATGGGCCCAGCCAGGCCCTGCAGTGGCGTGTGGCTTCCCGTGGGCCTGCCTGGGCACTCTACTCCATGTCGACGTGTCTTGCGCCCTAAGGAGAGGTGTGGTCCCTCATCAGACCTTTGTGCTCCGTGCCCTTACAGCTGGAGCTGGCTGCTTCCTGCCACACTGGCAGCCCTGAGCAGCAGACCTTGGAGCCAGTGCCCGGGAAACAAACGAAGAGGTCTCATTCGGATCCCCTTAGCCTCGGGGACGTCAAGCGTTTCTGTGACTCCTCGTTCCACTCGTTCCAGATCCCTGAGGAGCTTGACGAGCCTTGCCATGTCTCCACCCAGGTACGGTGAGCCTGTTTGTTTCCATTGTGTGGCTGAGAGGGGTTCACTTTCATGCAAGTTGGGGCTCCCCTGGTTCCCTTGAGGAGGGTGACTGCCCAATGGGCTACAGCTTATCTGCCTGAGGCACAGAATCTGCAGCTCCTTAGACTGGCCACATACGCACCCGCAGGTGCCGGGTGGCAGCTGCCCCAGCCGGGAGCCTCCGGCCACACAAGGAGATGGTCACCTAGAGCACCGTGCCAGGAGGGCAGGGCTGCTGTCTGGGGCTTGGGAGCGTGAAGTGGCCGCGTCCAGTCAGTCCCCAGAAGACTCGCAGATGCCGAGGCACTCTGAGCTCTCTCCTTGATAAACAGAAGCTGCCGGAGCAGCAGCTGCAGGAGGAGGAACTGCTGCCGGAGCAGCGTGATGTCGGCGTGGAGGGCCAGATGCTACAGATGCGCCTGCCCATGCAGCCCAGTGCACCCGAGCCCCTCTGTGGTGCTCCCATCCCGCCCGCGCTGACCCTGCCTGAGGTCACGCCTGTCCAGTCAGCTGAGCCGCAGCCCCCTGGCTGCTGTCACGACGGAAGCCAAGGGGAGGAGGAAGGTGGCGCGCACAGGTAAGACGTGCACGTGCTGCTGCTCTGCCCTTGTGTCTGGGGCGCCATGCTTGCAGCCATGGGCAACTTTGCCCACTGGGCACCAGACCCCCCGATCTAAGCTCCCGCTCACCTGGCCCTGTGGCCGCTGGCTCCTCCACTCTCCGTGCGTGGCGCAGCAGCCTCGCTGGCGGGCCAGAAGGTCTCCATAAAAACAGGTCGGCTGGGGAGCAGCGTGCGGCGTGTCGAGTGCTTGCTGCAGCCACCGAGGCCAGGCCTATGGCGCGAGGTGTCTAGAGGGACTCCCTCGAAGGGGTCTCCCCGGCATCGGCGGTGCTTAGGGGGCCAGGAGAGAGTTGGGTGTGCCGCAGCTACCAGGCGTCAGGCTCGCGGAAGCTCTCCGTGCTGGGGGGCGGCGTGGGGGCACGGGCCTGCTTTCTGCTCAGCGATCGCCTGGTCCCAAGTGCCGGAAAGGTGCGTCTCAGCAGCGAAGGGGTCCTGGGGTCTGATGCGCTCTTGGGACAGACCTCCCAAGCTTCTCCAGGGTTCCTTCTGGGCCTGCCTTTAGGGTCGGGACCCCGACGGGCGCGGGAGTGCCATGTCCCGACTGAGGCGGCTGTTGGCAGTGCAGCCCAGCCCGCGCTCGTGACCGAGACCTCCAGACTTCGGGTTGTAGGGCGAGCACTGGGCTTGGAGCCAGGAGGTCGGCCTCTCGGTCCTGCTCGGCTACTAGTAACGAAGGGCACGTCACCGACTCCGGCGTAGGCAGGGGGCCTGCACGAGATCAAAGTGGCCATGCCGTGGCAGGGCCAGACTCGGCGCGTGCTAGAGGTGACCGCCGCGCCTCTCGATGTGGACACTTGCTCTTCGGGAGCATTGCGTCGCCGCCAGCCCACGCGAGAGCACAGCCAGCTGGGCGCTGGTCCCGCCTCGCGCACCCGCTGCAGAGCGAGGCGTCTCCCGGACCGCCCCCCAGACTCGGGCTTCTCTTCCAGCTCTCCTCCTGAGGCCCGGCGGGAGCCCTCCCTGGCTGCGCACGCGGTCGTCGCCAGCTCCCATTTGGAGACCGCCTCTTCGGGCAGCCTGCCTCGGTCTCCCGTGAGCTCCGACCCGAACACTGGCGCTCCGGAGACCCTGCAGGCGCACTCGCCAGGCCCGCGGCCTCCCCCTCCCGCCGAGAACCCTTGGCCTGCCTGTGGGCCGGTCGCCCTGCAGGACCAGACCGTCCAGCTCCAGGTACGGCTCCCCCGCCCCTCTGTCCCCGGCACAGGTCGGGCGTTCTGCGTGCAGTGGGGCCCTTCCCGGGGAGGGGTGTGCACGGCGGTCCCTGCTGGCTCACAGGCCGGGCTGCCGAGCTCGTCGCGTCTGAGGGTGGGCCCTCATGGCAGGAGGGCTGGCGCCGGGCCGCAGCGCGCTGTCCTGGTGGCTGATAAGGGAGCCTGGGCCCAAAGCCTCCAGACGGCGTGACCAGGGAGCAGCCCCTTCCTGAGCTCAGCGTCTTTGGTTCTGTGACAAATCCAGGCCGGTGTGGGGGTTTCCTCCTGCTGGGAATAAGCCAAGCGTCCTTCTGTGGATGTCCGTGGGGCGCCTGCGTTTGCGGCGCCGACCCGCCCCAGGGACCGCTGCAGTGGCTGCATCTCCAGCAGCGGGACGGCTTCGCACAGCAGGTCCTGCTCCCGGGTCCACCCAGCAGGCCCCTCGGGGAGCACACGTGCTCCGTCTGCACCCATCTGGTGGCTCTGGCGTCGGACTCTGCCGAGCCTGAGCTCCACTTTGCAAACTGACGAGGAGGGGACAGCTCGCCAGGGCGGAGCGAGGACGCGGGCCGCCTCTCACGGCTGAAGGCACAGGCCCGTGGAGCTGGGCTGCCAGTTCTCTGGGAAGGCCGCCTGAGCAGGACTGCTCGTCCGGAGCTTGGATGGCCAGTGGGTCCTGTGGCTCGGTGTCCAAGCCCGCTCCGGCGAGCCCCTTCCTCTTCCCTGGTCTCCAGGCACTTACCCTCGGGGTGGGCCCTGAGACAGAGCAGAGACTCAACTGAGCACGCGTCCAGGGGAGCAGAGAAGGGAACCCCTGGCAGGTGGTGCAGGTGGGAGAGTGCAATGGAGCAGCTGAGGGCAGAGAAGGGGTCCCCCTCCGCCACGCACGCCGCGCTCTCCTCCGACTGCCTCTCTCCACTCCTCTGGGTCTCCAGCCGCCCCCGGCTCTGCTCCCGACCCCTCAGTCTGCCCTCTTGGGGTTTACTCGTTGGGCTCTTGCATCGCCTTCCAAACCCAGCCCTGGGGCTTCCTTTTTCTCAAGCAGAAAGGACTCCAGCCGTTCGGTCTCATGGCGCCGTCCCTCCCCCTGGCCTCTCCCATCACGCTGTTAACATGGCCAGAGCTGCCGCTTCAATTCAGCTTGCGAGTTACCTGGTCCTGTCGGAGCAACAGCAGGTCCAAAGGCGGGCCGGGGAGTTTCACGGGACTCAACTCGTCGCCATGCCCAGCAGAGCAGCCTGGCGGGGTGGGGTGAGACGTGGGGTCTGCAGCCTTGGCTCCAAGATGATTTCCAGAAAGCCCAGCCCTGCCTCTCCTGCTCTTCAAGCCTCGGACTGTTGAAGAGAGGGGAGGGGTCTGCCCCGTTTCCCCAGGCCCCCTGCTGTCAGGGCCTCGTACCTCGCTGCCTTGCTTTCGAAGAGGCGGCTCTTAGCTGACCTGAGCGAAAGGAGCCCTCGCCACTAGGACATGGGCCAAGGGACTCTACCTTGTCCCCTTTTCCCGGCAGGTACAAGCCCCTGAGGGCGGAGCCCAGAGCCCCCCAGAATTAGAGGCTTTCCAGGAAGCTGCTGACCCTCTGCCAGACCAGACAGGCTGCTTGGCGCCCGGAGAGCCGTCCGACGCGGATGCGCGGCAGCCCCACGCCGGTCCTTGAGCGGAGGGAGAAGTGGGCCGCCGAGCGGTGCCGGCCAGGGCCCTCCGAAGCTGCGGATCCGCCGGGGCCGGGCTTGGGGGTTGGGGTGGGGACTTACTTCTTCCACGCGTTCTTGTTGCGTTGTTCGTGGGTTCTAGCCCGTTGTCGGAGGTTGCGCTGTGAGGGCGGCCCGCGCGCTCTGGTGTGCCCGTGCTCTCGTGTCCCAGCCGCTGCCCCCCCCCCCCCCGGCCCAGCCTCACACATCTGTTCTACCGGGGTGGGCAGGCTGAAGTGTGATGTCAACGTAAAACTCCCTTTTTTTGGCCAGGAAGTTATTTTACAGTGTGGTTTCTGAGAAGGGATTCTGTCTGAAGCCCCAAGAATTTAGAGGCCTGTCTTGGTTGTCAAGCCCTGATTATCGGGGGAACCCGGAGGTAATGGCATGCTGGTGTTGGGCCCGGAAATAAGTTCTGTAGCCGCGAGGTGTTTAGTGCTAAGATAATCAACTTTGCTTAATAAAATTGGTCTTTTGCTGCAACTCTCTGAACTTCCAAGTGGCTTTGGAACTTAGAAATGGCCCCGACTCGGCTGACTGGTGCCGAGGCCTGAGGGAAGGACTTGTCGCCTAGAGCTGGGCCCAGGAGCGGGCTCCACTCCCCGCCACCTCTGGGTCACACGCTGCAGCCCCTGCCGCGCTTGCAGCGGCCGTGGCTGCCGCCGTCCCTCGCTGTGTGCGCCAGGCCCTGCGGGGCTGGGTCCCTCATGACATGAGGACAGCACAGGCCCAACTACCAGGTCTCAAGACAAGTGGGGAGACGGCGCTGTGCCGCCTCCCTCGCCTCGTCGTGGGCCTGGGTGCTGCAGGCCAGCGCCAGGCGCTGCCCTGTCTCTGCTCAGCCGGCGGAAGCAGGAGATGGTGCCTGTCCCGGCGTGGACGGTGACAGCCTCTGGGACGGCCCTGGGGGTGCTAGTGTGAGCCGGGAGTGGCGCGTGCCGGCAGGGCTTGTCTGGTCCAGCCCGGCTCACGCGGGCGCCCCGGGCCTGCACTTCAGCCTGAGTCCAGGCTGAGCGGGTCTGGCGCCATCAGGCTGCGCCTCGCCCAGCTGTTTGGCTCCCGGGTTGGTGCCCGAGCCAGGGCGCCGGGACACCTGAGGGCCGCTTTGCCCAGGGGTCCCCGCGGGATGACTTGGGTTGGGGGTGGGGTCGGGGCGACAGGCCAGAAGCCCTCCTGGGACGCGCAGGGTGGTCCTGTTGTGGGATGGTTCTGTTCGGCTAGAGGCAGTGATGGTGGTAAGTTCCTGCGGCCGCGTCCCTGGGCCCGGTCCCCGCCGCCGCCTTCCAGACCCTCTGCTGGGTTTCACTGAGGCCTTAGTCTTGATGCTCCTGGCGCCTGCTGAAGGGCGCGCGCTGTCTGCTCTCAGGCCTCGGAGGGGCGGGGCCCCGGGAACAGCGGAGCTTGCGTTCTTCGGTGACGGCAGGGACGTGGCGGGCAGCCTTTTCCGGAACAGGAGAGAGCTGGCCGCCATGACGAAAACCGTGCTACTGACGCTGGGTGCTGGGGTTGCCTGCTTTGAGCTTGGGGCTTCGGGGCGCTGTGTGGAGGGGAGGAGGACCGGGGCCTGACGCTCCTGCTGCAGGAACCCTGTGCCCACAAGGTCCCCATGCTCTGTCCCTCTGTGGCCCCACCCTCCTCTCGGCTTCTTTCTGGGACACTTTGGTGTGGGCCTGCAGACCACGAGCAGGCTGCGCTTCCCGGCCCGACTCCAGCTGGACGTGGTGACG
This sequence comes from Scalopus aquaticus, assembly GCA_004024925.1. Classification (NCBI taxonomy): domain Eukaryota; kingdom Metazoa; phylum Chordata; class Mammalia; order Eulipotyphla; family Talpidae; genus Scalopus; species Scalopus aquaticus. The sequence goes on from PVIJ01023723.1 coordinate 7,634, forward strand.
GCTGTGCCCGCAGGCTCCGTGCTCGTTTGCTCCCGGAGATCTGGGGCCTCAGCCGCCCGGAGCAGATTTTCCCAGGGAGCCTCCAAATGGACACTGCACCTGGAACTGCTCCAGACAGGCACTTTCTGTCCGTCACGCTCCTTCCCAACCTGTCGCGCACAGCAGACCGCTCCCGGGAACCTGCCTCAGCCCCTCAGCTTCACTCTGGGTCTCTGGGGGTTCGTGGGGAGTGCCAGGTCTGGGTCGGGGGCCTGCAGGGAGGACCCTAGGCAAAGCCGGCTTCGCTTCCAGCACCTCCAGCCTCAGCCACTGGTTCTTTGCAGAGGCAGGTCCCACCCCGGGTCCTGAACACACTGGGCCCCCCACTACTAAATGGCCGGACCTGCTTTGGACGCGGGCTGCCTAGCCCCAGGGTCTCCTGACCTTGCTGTGCGCCGCCGTTGGGACAGCAGCGGCCTCTCGCCCCAGCTGGAGGGCGACGGGACGAGAGGGTGCATGGGCACGAGGGCGAGCGGCTGGGCCGCACGAGTGGCCGGGCTGGCAGCAGCCTCGCGGAGCCCAGGAGGGCAGGACGCCAGGACGCCAGGGCTGTGTCCAACCTGAGCTCCATGAGGCTGCAAGCGGGCTGGGCGGGGGGCGGGGACCCGCGGCAGCCTAGGAAAGCTGAGGTGGGGCTGCCCCAGGCTGGGAGCAGATGGCGCTGGCTCAGCCGTGGGGGGGGGGTCTGCGTGCTGGGGGAGGGCGGGGCCGACATGGGGGGCGCAAGGGACTTGCTCCCCTTGGCCAGTGTCGGGTGGTCACTCCGTGAGCCTCTGCAAACCCCAGGGTGCAAGGCGGGCACCCTGCAGGGAGATGGGGCCTGGGCAGTGACAAGCCAGCGCCAAGTGACCAAAACTCCCGCAGCCACAGATGGTTCCTGCCCAGAGGGCGGCCTGACCCGGAGGTCACAGGGTGATCAACCACACGGCACCTTGTCGAGGACACGCGCGCGCAGCCCTGAGGGACCCAAACGTCAGATGCACGAGGCTGAGGTCGGCAGAGCACGGAGTGGCGGGGTCAGGCGTCGCTGCGGGCAGTTCAGGAGGCCCCCGCCTGGGGAAGGCCGGAAAGGGGCTGTGATAGGCTCCGGCGGCTCAGCTAACATGGGGTGGGGCTTGAGGTGACAGCCAGCCCCCCAAGGAAATGTCCGCTTGCACCCGGGGTGCGTGGTGGGCAGGGAGAGCGCGGGCGTCTGGACAGCGGGGGCCCTGCAAGGTAAGGGCCCACCCCGTCTGCTATTTTCTCTCCCCTTACCCGCACGCAGAGCCACCAGCTCCCATGTGGGACGTGGGCCAAGGCAGGCAAGACATTGAACTTGAATTTGGGGTTTCTGTCTGCTGCAGCCTGGGCGGGTGGTCTCGCCTCAGCCCCCTGGCCCTGCGCACAGGACGCCCCAATGCCGTTCTGGGGCTGCGAAGGCACCCCTGGAGCAGAGGGTGAGGGCCAGGGCAGACGAGAGTCTGTCGGTGTCTATCCCTTGCCACCCGGGCCCCTGTGTCCCCCTCCTCAGGTCATACGAGCACAAATGGGATGCCTGCCCCCGAGAGGACGCCCACCCCCCCCACCGAGATGGCCCCTCCTTGCCTCGTGTGCATTCCTGGTCTCCGGGCGGGCTCCGTGGCCGCTGTTGTCCTTTGTGCTCAACTGACCGCTCTGCTGCGGCACCAGCGCCCCAGAAGCCATCTGTACCCCACGTCCTCCTCGGGACTGCCACCGGGACCTCTGTCCAGCCCCCAGCCCTACCCGGGAGTGAGCTGTGCCCCCCGAAATTCACTCCCCACCCCCGTTCTCCCCCAGCCTGCAAATCCTCTGTCCCGGGGCAGGTTCCCGCCGGCAGCTTCCTTGACGCCCGAGAACAGGCGGCTCCGCGGCTCCTCCTGCAGGCAGCGCCTCCAGCCACCGCGCTGACGCTGCCCCGGGGCCTTGCCGCCCTCGCCTAGTCCGCCCTGCGCTCAGAACCGCTGGGCTCCTTCGCTGACGCGCAGCGGCAGGGCCGTGGGTGGAGGGAGGTGCGCAGGACTGTGCCTGGTCCCCGCTTTTGCGGGCTGCTCGTGCAGGAGTGGCCAGGGCAGCCCTGTGGGGCGACGGGTGGTCCTCCCTGCCGGTTCCCAGGCCCCGCCCTCGCACGAGCCCCTACCCAGGCTCCAGGTGCTTAGCTCTCGGTGTCCTCTGTGTCTGCCGTGGAATCAGCCACGCTCGATGGCTCCCCCGAGCCAGCCCGTCGCGGGTAGCAGCTTCCTCGCCTTAGGTTGCCCAAGAGCCGGTAGAGGCTGTTCCGCTGCCTGCTCGGCGCTCCGACACCGGCGAACGCGCACATGCTCCGGGAGCACAGCGCGGTGGCGGAGGCGGTTCTCTTACCCGCATCTCGGAGCTCGTGGTTCCTTCCGTTCTTGCCCCCACACCTACCACCAGCCAACGGGTGGGACCTACAGCAGGCTCCAGCTTGGGTAGGCACTGTCCTCCACTCCCATGCCCTGGGAGAGCTCGGAGGGGCCAGGAGGCTCGCTAGCTCTAGCCACACAGCCCCCAACATTTAGGAGGGGACTGGTGGGGCTCATACCTTGGCGTCTCTTGCCCCCTTGCGTTTGCTCGCAGCACTGCAGCTCTCCAGAGGCCTCCCTTGTGACCCTTCAGTCCATGTTTCTTGAGCACCTACTTTGGGCCAGACTCTACGGCAGATATTACCCTACTCTCAGGGCTTCAGGCCAGTCCTTGGTCCGTGCCTCGTAGCTCTCCCTTCTCCACTCTCCACGTGCCCTTCCGCCCTACCGTGCAGTAACTCCTCTCCCCTCTTCTGCCACTGATTGGGAAATCCTTAACCTTGGATGAACCCCTCTCTGTGTTCTGTGTGCCTGCACTTAAGCGTATCTGCTGCTAGAGAGAACCACACAGGCTGGTCCCCAGTGCACCCCTCTAGGTTTATGATCTGCGCCTCACCCCGGGACGCTGCAGGGTTTCTGTGATGTCTGTTTGGCCAGTCCCATCCGCAGAGTGGCGATTTGCACTCTCCTCAAAGCCTCCATGCCCTCCTACTTCCTGTTGCTCGACTTGTTCATATTCAATTTAGAAATTAGGAGATGCGGAGTGGAAATATCCACTGCATCCAGTTACCAAGCTGATTGTCTCCATCTGTTTTCGAGCTTTCCTTTTTTCCTCTCAAACTGAAATGGAAGTGTCTCTTCATTCCGAGGCTGAGCTCTGTGTGTGCTGGGCGCCAGCCCCCCCCATCCCCACCTTTCCCCTCTTCAACCAGCCCCGTCACTGATACTTGCCCTCTTAAAAAGTCACCCCGTAAATCACCCACAGAAGGACGTCCTACCGAGTCGGAGACAATATCCGCAAACTGCGTCTCTGACGAGAGGTTCCTATTTAAAAGAGATGGACAATTCTTATGGCCTGATAGCTCAGAGACAAAATCCAGTCAAATAATGGGGCCAGGGTCAGAGTGGGCACTTCCTGAAGAGAGACACACACAGCCGACAGGTCAGCGAACAGGTGTTCGTGGCCACCAATGGTCGGGGAGACGCAGTCGGCGCCACGGGAGATGCCAGCTCCCTCCTGTTTGTTAGAACAGCTCCTGTCAGCAGACCAGAAGCAAGTGTCGTGAGGGTGTGTGCTGTTGCTGGGAGTGGACGCTGGTGCAGCCTCTGTGGACAGCAGTATGGAGGGGCCTAAAGAACACTGAAACCGCTGTCGCGTGGCCCACCGGCCGCACTTGCGCAGATGTAGCCAAAGAAAATGAAAACTCCCTTCACGAGGCCGGTGCCCTCGGTCCGTTGCAGCACTTTTCACAAGGAAAATGGGATCTCACATACACCCCACCTACTTGACTCCTCCAGAACCACCTAGGCAGCTTCCCACTTTGTACCCCAAAACTTAGTGCCTGACTGACACTTTAAGCTACCAGGCTTATGCTTTGATTTCCCTTGAAGACTGCAAGCTGCACAGCCTGCCTCCTTTGGGGAGCAGGCAGCAGCCTCGTTCACCCTCTTAGGCCATGGGCCAGAGACCCGTTATGATTTGTGGCGTGGTGTCCCCTAAACATTCATGTGGTGAAGCCCTGGCCCCCGGGACTGCTCGTGAGCTTGTTTGCAAATGGAGCTGTCTGGCTAAAGTCTTGCTAGAATCGCAGCCCTGCTCGCTCAGCCTGGTGACCTCATGGAAAGGGGGTTTGGACGCAGACACACAGCAGGTGAACACAAAGGTGGAGAGTGGGGTGATGTTTCTCTATATCCAGGAATGCCAAAGATACTTAGCAGACCGCCAAAACCTGGGGGAGAGGCCCCCCACAACCCTCAGAGAACACCAACCCTCTCCACACCTTGCTCTTGCACTTGCAGCCTCCAGAGCTGGAGGCCAGGTGCCTGTCTGGGCCAAGCAGCGTTGTGGACTAAGTCGCGTTCCCCCAGATCCGCGTGTGCAGCCAGAGCCCAGAAAGGGGCTGTGTGTGGACATGAGGCCTTTGGAGAAGCCGCAGGTGAAACGAAGTCGGACCGTGGGGACCGTTCTATGGGGCTGGTGTCCTTATGAAAAGAGGAGGGGCTGTACCAGAGGCTTCCCTCCCTGTGCGCTCAGCGCAGCGTCCTGGGACGCCTCTGCGGGCACAGAACCCCCGCCCAGCACCGAATGGGCCGGCCTCCTGGTCTTGGTCTTTCAGCCTCCAGACCCGCGAGAAGACGGCTGGCCACTGCCCAAGCCCGGGCTGTGGCGTTTCGTCACCATCGCCCTGCTGGCTAACACGGCCATCGAGGTTGCGGTGCCCTAGCAAGCGCGTGCCCTGGGGCACCCCTCACTGCCTGCTTTCCCTCAGCCCTCCATGCCCACTCAATACTTGCGTCTTGCTGGAACCCATCCGCTGCTCTTCACCTGCAAAGCTCCCACCGTTGCGGTCACGCCTCCTGCTGCCCCTTCTCGCTCCTCGCTGTCCGGTCCGGGCGTGGCATCCGGCCTGGCCGCGCCGCTGTAAGCTGTAAGCTGGGCACGTCGCCTGCTGGCCCGCAGGCCTCCAGTCCTTTCCTGAGTGCTGATGGCAAATCCCGGGCCAAGCCCCTAGGGCCCGCATGGAGCGGCCCCAGCCCGCTCTCTGCATCTCTCCTCTCAGCCTCGCTCTTGCTCCCCAAGCCGCCTCCGTGGCCCTTGGACATCGAGCACCTTTAAACTCCGAGGCTGTGCTGTTCCGTCTGCCTGAAATGCATGTCCCTGTCTCCTCACACCCACTTCACATGGTTGGCCCCATCTCGCCCTTCAGATCTCCCTCACTTTAAATGTCTCTTCCTCGGTGCCACAGTGCAATGGGAGAGGGGACGTTTTCCCCATTCTGTCTTCTAGCAAGCTATTGCTGATTCACCAAAAGGGTGTTGATTTTCCTGAGACTGCCTTTTTCCTGTAAGACAGAAGCTTGGCTCAGGCTCCGCGCAGCCCTGGCTTGTTCCGCAGTGGCCGCGGGGCATAGCTGGCGTCTCAGTTCCCGTCATCGTCTCTTGCTCTCTGTCCAGTCTCACTGTGTCATTTTATCGAAACCCCCTCTCTTGCCATAAAGTCCCACAGCCACAGAAATCTCAGTTTGCGCTTACACATCATTTAGTTGAATAAAAGATCTGTGCTGCAGGGTCAGACTTCGAAAGATTCATATTCTTCATAATTTTACTACTAGGAAGCCCTAATTCTACTTTTAAGAAGCAAATGCATATCCTTTAAGACATTCATTTGCAGCGTCATTTGCCATAACAAAAATAGAAATAGCCCAGACTTTCAGTTACCTGCAGGATTGTTAGGCAGAATTTGAAACAGCCAAACAATGAAATTGTTCATGGCACAAAAGTCAACTCAAAATGGATAAAGGACCTGGATGTAAGACCTGAAACCATAAAATGTATAGAAGAAAATATAGGCAAAACTCTACATGACATACATCTCAGCAAAATCTTGAAAGACTCATCCCTCAAAGCGAAGGAAGTGAAGGACAAGATAAACAGATGGGATTACATCAAAATAAAAAGCTTCTGTACAGCAAAAGAGACA
>PVIJ01023724.1:0-13167 GCA_004024925.1 Scalopus aquaticus
CTATCTGCAGAACATAGTTCTATGCTTGACACATGGTTGTCACTCAGTAGATATTTGTTGAGACACTAAATGTACTTTCTTTATTTTCCTTAATAAAATAAGAGAGGAAAGAACAGTGGATTAGGTGTCCAGAGAGCTGGTCTCAGTCTGTCTTTGCACTAATCCAATATATGACCTTGATAAATCATCTGACCACTTTGCAGTATAGATCTTTATGGAAAAGGTTATTTAGAAACTTTGATAGAAGACAAATCAGAGAACCACACAATTACAAGATGCTGATTGTTTTACTGTCATTCCTAAAGCCATTTTGGGTGATGTCTGGGTGTAGACACCCACAAGCTCCTGATTCTGGTTAAGAATACACTTAGGGCACTTTCCATCTGTATCAGGTCTCTCTTTGATGGAAAAACATAGAATTAAACAAACAGGACAGCAAGTTCTGTCTTTTATGGTGAACTTGATAATTAGGGTTTCTTATGCAAGTGAAAATTCCCCACAAAGCTACAGGTTTTATGAAACAGACCTACAGACTAAAATTCTCATTCCTAATGCCTTTAACCTACCTTCCGGAGTCCAGGTTAGTTTCAACTGTGGTATATTAATTCATAAAATCCCCAGGTTTTCTGAACCCAAATTCTAAGTTAAAAGGATACAGTATTTGGATACAGTGGTTGCACAACGTAGTTTAATATAAAGAGCTCTTGACCCAAGAAACACAGACCTTTCTGTGTGTCAGAGATTCTGGGAAACTTTCTCTCCCACAGCTCTTGGTAGAAAGAACCAGAATTCTGATGCTATTTCTCTAATTTAGACTGTCTATCTAATTTGCATTGTGTCTTCCTCATTTATGTTATGAACCCTCTTGGTTAAAATTGAGTCTCCCTTGATGTACTGTGTGGTGTCTAGGGTGTTTTTCATGCTCAGATAATATGAACAATAAGAAGTATTTTAGATCTTGGTATATTTTTGTTAATGTCAAAGTTCTTTGAAAGAAATCTCCTTAGGAAGTTTTGTACTTTTAAGTTATGTCTATGTATCTCCCAAATATTTTAGGAAAAGGTGGAAAATTCAGGGACCCACTATTTATAATATCTGGTATATTGATAGAATATTTTCCTTTAAGAAATCCAGCTACTTGACATTATATAGACATAGTTTTATGCTTTGATATTTCTTCTACCTACCTATGTAATTACAAGTTGCAGCATTGACTGTACTTGTCTTCTGGTAGATAAAACCCAGATCTCTATAGTTTCATACATTTCTAGTCTCTGTGAGTGTACAAAACGACCTTCAGATCAGGTTGCATTTTAACACATTATTTAATTCCCCTTTTTTCTCTCTTTCAGTGGCATGCAAAAGGATAGGTTCGGGCTCTGGAGTCCGCCAGTTTCAGAATTTTACTCTGCTTCTGTAACTTGGTGACTGGCAAATTATTTCATATCTTTGGGCTCAGTTTCCTCATACCTTTCTAGGGTAAATTATTTCCAGTGTATTTAGTTGTTTGGAGATTAAATTAGACCACCCTCCCCATATAAAGTTTAGAACTGCGTGATAGGCTTTTTTATAAAGTGCTAAGTTAGAAGGATGCAGTTGAGATGTTGCAAATTCACAGATTGTTAGATTGCATACACTCAGTACTCCCCCCCCCAAGGATACAGATATTGTGGTTATTTTAAAATATCGTAATAAAGTATTTACTTATATGATTATGATTTTTCATACTTGTTTTTACAGTGGTAGAAACCAAGTCACTTGAAATTGGTCAGAGATCCTGATGATTCCATTTAGGCTATGATGATCTCTTGTCAGAGTAACTAAAGTATGGAAATGCTGACTTTTCCTTGCAAGTGAAGACTCTACTCGATACTATTTACTAAATATTCCCCAACAGAAACAGGAGGCCCAATGCCTAACTCCACGCTGGGATGACTCATGAGCAATGGTGTGTGCCGACACTGAGCAAGCTTTGTAGCAGCTTAAGAGAAGGGTCCCTATCTTCAAAGAATTTGACACCTGCGGGGGGTGGTGACTGAGGCCACAGAAATACACACACACACACACACACACACACACACACACACACAATCAAGAAGACCAAAGCAAATCAACATATATTTGTTGGGTCTCTACTATGTGCAAAGTCATGTGGTTGGCAGAGCAATAAGCGCTACAGGATCAGGGAAGAGTGGGTTTTCTGAGTGTGTTTGGGGAGTAAAGGAAGTTTTCTGGGGGGGAGGATGATAATCCAAGGCGGTGGTCCTGAACTCTGAGTGGGTCCTGACTCCTGAGATTTAGATTCAGAAGTTCAGAACTCTGGATTCAGAGTTTAGAGTTAGAAGTTCTGGAGTGGGACCTGAGATTCTGCATTTCTAGCAAGCTTCTGGGGGATAATGATGCTGCCAGTCTTCCCACCACATTTGAGTGGTGAGACTAAGGGGTGAACTCAGGGTGAGAACTGATGGGCACCCCAAGAAAGATATGCATAGTTTTGCCTGTGTATTTCTGACTTTTGCCTTTCTCATACCCTTTGCCTGGAGCACCTTTCCTCGATGGGCAGTGTCACGTGCTTTTACCAAACGGTGAAGCCTTATGTCACATCTGTTCTTATTCAGAAAGAGAAATTCCCACATTTGCTATAATGGCCTAGTAACCCTGTATTCTTTCTCTCAAAATGTTTGCATTTGGACGCTAACTCTGCCTCTCCACACTCATCCTGTCCACCCCCATTTCTCCTGCAGCTCTTATTTTGGCAGCAATGAAAATTGCTTGGCTTCCTATTTGAGATAACTGTAAAAAAGCTTAATGACAAATAATCTCACAAATTACAATTATTGGTATTTACCCAACTAAAACCCAGTATCCTGTTGCTTAGTTGACAGCAGGGCCCAGCCAACTCTGTTGGGTTAGCAGGGGCGGGTAGAGTTAAAAAGAGGACCTGGTTGAGTTCCCTCACCATGGGAGGAGAGAGGCATGCACAATCAGATATTTAACACTCCTCAACAATTATGGGAGTTTTTATTCTCTCCCCAGCAGGGAACATAGCCCTTTACCCACAGTGTTTCAAGTTTGCCTCCAATGCTATCTGACAGAAGTGCTTTTATCCCCTGAAGATACAGTACAAAATACAAATCATCATTGGTTTTATCTCAGCTGGAGCTGCGCCTTCTCCAAATATGTTTACTCTGTGCAACTGCCCATCAGACCCATTTTTCATCTTCATCCTGCTCCTTTATGATGGCTAGGTTTAAGGCCTTTCCTCTGTTCTTTGTTCCTTTAGCTCAGCGAAGTAAACAGCAGGATTGATCTTACACTGCATTTTGGTATTGTTCCAAGTGTTCATCAATAGAAACGGCTGGGAATGCACTGACTGGAAAGGAAGGGCAGATGGAAATGCACTTCTTGTTCTTTGTGCCTTTTAGTGTGCAGCGGAATGTCCCTAATCGGAGGGTACTACACTGGCTGCCGATCGACATGCAAATTCATCATCAAGTGATGAATCCCCTATTAGGGCTAGGGGACTCCTTGAAAGGTATCAGGGAGGCAAAGAGAAACAGAAAAACTAATATGAACAAGGGTTTGTTTTCACTACCTCTTAGAGCTGGTCATTACAGCGGTCTTGGGGAAGAGGCAGAGGGTAAACTAGCTGTCAATTTGTTTCTTTTTGCATTGCATCTGTTCATAGGTATGCGAAGAAATGAAATAAGTTCTCTGCTTAGAAAATCTTTAATTTTAAAGCAAGGCAGATTTTTAGTGATGACTGAATATCAGTGATGGTTGTCTAAAAATGAGAAAAAGTATCATAAAGGATGCTGGTCTTTTCATGTATTTTCTTTTGCTTTGTCATTTTCTCAATTATGTGGAAAAAAATCTAATTTTCCCCCTGTATTTTCTTGTAAATGGAATGAACAATCTTTTGACGTATAACTTTTTCTTGAAAGATGTGTGGCTTAGTTGAATTGGAGGCTGAATGGTGCTTCCTTTATGGGTCACAGACTATCCTGTTATGTTGGAACATGATAAACGTTAGACTGTTTCATTGGAGGTCCATCTGTTAATATAATGCCTGTAGATATTTTTGAGAGGTAACAGGTTGGAAGAAGAATTTATGGAAACAATGATATTTTGAATATTCTGTAACACCCAGCACATCCCATTATTTATCAGGTTGGCAGAGAGACAGCCTGACCTTACTAAATACGGACGCTATATCCTCCTTGTGAGGTCCTCCATTTTTAAGACAGTTATCTTATATTTTCCATCCTTCTACTTCAAGAAAGTATAGTTTTTCTTTCATTTCCTTTAACAGTCATATTACAAAAGGTACTTCTGTGCCCCCCCTTCCCAACTGCATCCCACCTGATCCCGTCTTCCTTGTGACATTGGCTGTTTGCTCTATTATTGTGGGAATGTAGTAAGTATGTGTTTGATCATATATAAGTTGTTTAATTTTGGTTATCCACGTTTGTACTGACAAGTATGTAGACAGTGTTTAATACACTTGCAGAAATACTACAATTCCCAAGAATCTGTAGATGTTTCTTTCTTTCTTTTTATTTTCTCACATCATTGTTCATTTTGGTACAATATTTGATTTCTCCCCTCAGGTGTAGTCTCCATAAATCTTGCACCATCACATCACCTGTAAGCCGGCACCATAGTTCCTTTTGCTCTTCCCTTCCCCGTTTTGACCCTTCTCTCTCCCTTGGATCTAGAATTTGCCTGTTTGTTTTGTCTTTTTATTTTCTGACCCTTTTCTCGGTTTCCCTGTATTCCTCCTTTAAGTGAAACCATCTGAAATTTTTTTTTTCCTTCTGACTTATTTCACTGGCATTATCCTTTCCGACTCCATCTCTGTTGCTGCAAATGGCATGAGTTTATCTTTTTTGATTGCTCAGTAGTATTTCATTGTGTATATATACCACATCTTCTTTATCCAGTCATCTGTGTTTAGGCATTTAGGTTGTTTCCATATTTTAGCTATTGTAAATAGTGCTATAGTAAACATAAGGGTGCAGGTCATTCAAGACCCTTAGCAACAGTGGCATAGTGGGCAGATGGCAGATACTGTCTGTGCTAAGGAGGAGCTAGTTGGCAAAGACAAGATTATACTGGCACATTCTGATCTGCTGGCTGACCAGCAGTATGGTTTTTGTGCAAATAAAATTACTTATGTGTAAAAGAGTTTACATTTAATTTGAACATCAGCTCACATTAAAACCATTTTAAACCATATTTCAACCAGTTATTTTTAAATTCATGTTTTGAGTTATGTGTTTGCCTGGAAGTTTCTGAGTGAAAGAGATACATTTTTATTCAACTTTGTTTTCCTACAGAATAAATGTTCATAAATGGTTTTGGAAGGAATGTTTGGATGAATAAATAGACGAATTAAGGTCTCTTAGCTTAGATGAAATTAGCCAAAGGTTTTTAGAGCTAGAAAAAAGCTTAAGAATTCAGCCCTCTGCCCCAACTTATTCTGAAAATTCCAGTTGTCCTCCAGTTATGAGGGTAAACAGAATTATGAAGAGTAGAAGGGGAGCCCCCATGGGCTGAAGCTGTCCCGAGGACCACCCTGAACCTAAAACTGCCTGTTGGCTCCAGCTCCCTCTGGGTCTACTTCCTACTCCTCCAACCTCCTCTTCTTTCATTTTTTGCCCCTAGATTTCAGGAAATCTCTATTTTTCTAATATCTACCCTTTGCCCCCAAGCAGTATGCCTTTAATTGAGCGAATTTAAATATTTCTTGCATTAACGCTTTTTTGCTTGTTATTTTTTTTCAATATATTTAAAAATGTATTTTCTTATATGTTTGTTAATTTTTGTACAGTATTTGGTTTCTCCCCTCAGGTGTAACCCCTGGCGTTCTCCTACCACCATGGCGCCCGTGAACCATCACCACAGTCCCTTGTGCTCATCCTGCCCCTGTTTTGACCCTTCTCTTGCCCTGTCCCTTGCTGTATGCCTCAGATATATGGTTGGCTTACAAGTCTTGTCTATTTTTTGACTTTTTGTTCAGTTTCTCTATATTCCATATATAAGTGAAACCACTGATACTTACCTTTTTCCTTCTGACTTATTTCGCTTAGCAGATTTCTAAATAAAGCTTTGGGGAAATCCAGTAATCAAATCTGAAAATTCCCTACGACTTAGGTTGTCCACACAGAGGGAGTGTGTTCAAGGGGAAGAAATCTGTGTTCTCCTGGGTTACTCTCTGCTAATGCCTCCGTATTTAAGGGGAAATGATTTTTATGTCATTACAGCTTAGAACGTAACTTCTCTTCTGTATTAGGAAAAAAGATGGGAGGAGCTTATTAGCTAAGAAACTCCTCAAGAAGCATTACATTTTAGATCTTAAAAGTAACAGATAGGGTTCCACTTTCTAAAAAATCTCTAAAAACTTGTGTTGTGGATCCTGAAATGTTAATTCAGTGCTGCTGAATGGCTTGGTTCCTCTGACCAAACCATTAGTGATCGCGTAGTCAGAGCAGCATCAAGTTATGTTTGAAAATTGTGAGTACAAGGCCATGTTCAAGGAGGAAATAGCCAGATAATTAATGCAAAGCCTGGACTTGGGCAAAATCTTTCTTGTGTTGATAGCACTGCTTCAAGCCTGGCCAAGCGCCTGCTCATTTGGGCTAGTTAACTTTGCTGGGTTGAATGGTCTCTGTATCTCTAGCGCTAACGCTTAGAGTAAAGGGTAAGCTGTTGTATCAAAGAGATTTCTAACACAGTGGATTAACCATGATAGATTTTTTTTTCTCTTTACAGCAGTCAGAAATGTGGGACTTGGTAGGGTATGGTTTCCATGTTTGGGTCCAAAGCTGGTGCCATTTTCAGCCAATGGGAAGAGGGTAGAGGGAGGGAAGAAAAGCATGAAGAGTGCATGCCCATTTTTGTTAAGGCACAATCCAGTGTTAGTGCTCACTTATCAGCAAACATAGTCATATGTCATAGTAGCAGGAATATTTGGAAATGGACTGTTTTGCTGGACAGCCATGGAACCAACCTAAATTGCAGAGCCATTATTAAACAAAAACTGGAAAAAATTGATACTGACAGATAATTAGCAGTGTCTATTACAGTCCTCAAAATTGTTCCTATCTTATAACCTACATACTAAAAATTCTTTAAACAGGGAAAAATTAAATCCCTTTTTAGAAGGACGTAGCTGAACTGAGTTAGAGGTGGGGCTAATCCGTAGAAATCTATAGAATCAGTAGAGACAGTTCCGAGTGTGGCTGTATTGGGTGTAAGTGCTCTCTCTACCTTCTTTGTGTATCACTCAACCAGTCGTAGACCTGGGTGAACATCTAGGGCTACCACCAGCTGATATATGACAGACTGTGTCATCTCAGACATTATTATCCTACCTTTGCTTGAATCCCTAATCAGGTTTATTCTGTGCTTCCAAGCATAGAGATTTACATTGTAGGTATAATTTTGAAATAAAGTAGAAAAATTCTATTTTACTAATTTATCTGCTACTCTCTCATCTCACTCAATATACAAGAAGAAAAGGACAAGAAAGTGGAAATTGTTTTCTTTATATAGAGTAAGATTTGGGCATAAAATACAGATTGTTGGTTTCCATGTAAAGTTGTCATGTGTGACATATACTGGATGTAAAGGATCTAAAAATATCTGTATATTTGAATGGAACGATCTCCCCACTGTTAATAAAATTATTTTCAGAAAAGTAATCTTTATTTAAAATTTACAATATTAAAAGGACCTGTCAATTTCTACAGTGTGGTTTCTCAGATCTACCTGACATTCTGTCTACAGAGTACCTGTTATTTTTTGGTCTTATTTGTCTTTTTTCTTTAAATGTATATCTTCTCTCTTTGATTTGACTAAATCTCTTTGAGAAGCATATCACTTATGATTATTATTCCTTATGTCCTTAAGCAAGCAAACACTGTTCCTTCAGTAGATCTGATGCACAGTATGTACTTACTGGTAACTGTAGTAAGCACTCAGAGATTTAGGCTCAAGTCATATTGTTGCGCAATGTCACCTCCTCAGAGAGGCCTTTCCTTGCTGTCCTGTCTGGAATAGAATGTGGATTCCCTCACTCTGGGCTAATTTTCTTCACTGTACTTCCTGCTGCCCAGTGTGACTTCCTCCAAAAGTTGAATTATTAATGTCTATTCCTGCTCTAGAGACTGCACTCTACAAGGTCAAGGAGTTCTCTCTTTTGTTCACTGCTGTGTACTCAGCCTTAAAATAGTGAACTAGTTCAGTAAGTACCTATTAAAAAAAGTAATGAACAATTATGATTTTGAGGGTCATTTCAGTCATCAAAATGGGTTTCATGTATGTATTTCTAAAACAAACTTTAACCAGCTATGCGGGCAGGGCAAGACACCAAAGAACTTTCTCAGATAGTTGAACTACCTTTTAAAAAGGATAGTTCTATATGTTGAAGGGTTTGGTGTTTGCTGATAGTAGAATGAGTTGGATAATAAAACTGAAGAGCTGAGGCATAGTTGACATTTTCTGCATAATACAGGGGGCGCGAACTTGAAGCTCTTGAGAGTAATCTGGAAAGAGAGTAATCTGGAAAGAGACTAATAGGAGGCTGATCATTGGGGCAGAGAAGAGGAGAACAGAACAGAGAGAAGCTCTGTTATGGTATAACAGAAAAGGAATTTTGGGAAAATAAAACACCTAATGTAGATTTTAATGGAATGCCATATGCAGATCTATATTTTACTCCCATGGCGTCTCCATGATCTTCAGGGAAAAAAAAATCCCCAAAGCTTAGGATTACTTGGTATTTTTATTAGAAACTGATCAAGGGACTAAGTCCAACCTAGGGATGTATGTGGGATCGCACAAAGTTGGTATCCCTGGTTAAGGAAATGGGGAGATGTCAGACAGTTGTTTGGGTTACACAGAACATACTTTAAAGGGAGGTAGCCAATCATATGGTTGTCCTGCTTCCCCTGTTATACTCTGAGTTCCTTAGAGTTAAAACATGGATCTCCAACTTTCTTTGAAGACCCCTTAAGGGAGTAGGGTATCGTGTTTGATAAATAATGGTCACTTGTCAATACAATGTATGAGTCAGCTACTGCTGCATAAGAAAAACCACCAGTGTTAGTGGCGTTCACAGTATTTGTTTCTCACCCATTTGCAAGTTGACTTTAGAGGTTCTGATCTATGCTAAATATTCATGGATGATTGTTTGCAGATATAGGTCCTGCTGGATGTGGCTTCTCACCGTGGTTTGTGTTTTGGCCTTCTTCATCTGCTCTTACTTTGGGACTCAGGCTAATGGGAAAATATCTACCTGAAGCTCTCTTTGTTGTGGTAGAGTCACCAGGACACAAGCAGAACATAAGATGGCCATTAAAGATTAGACTGAGAACTGGCAGCCTCCTAACTTTGCCCACCTTCCTTTGTCTAAAGTAGCTCAGGCTAAGCCACAAATCAGGGGTGGCCTCTACCTTGTTTAGAATAACATCAATCATGTGGATGTAGGAGGGGTAAAGAATTAGAATCAGCAATTCAGTTATCAAATTAACTAACCGACTGACCAATTGTACATGATGTGAAGAAACTGGGCAGAGAGAGAGTCCATTTCCAGCAAATGTTGGATGGCTGTGATTTGAGGGTCTTTGGGGTTGTTCTTTTTTTTTCTTCTTTGTAAAAGGGGCCATTAACATTAAAAACCTCATTTTTGTAATAGAATGCACACAACAGTACACATATTGACTTATGTTTTTAGTCAATATCAAGATTTATTGTCCCCAGAGTTAAATAAATCGTGATATTGACCCCATGATAAGCCAATATCTGCCTAATGCATTTTTTTAAAGTATTTTGTATTCATTTATATTAATAGGACACTTGCAATCACTCACAGTGTTACTTTGTTTTTCCTTTCGTGCTCTTTCTCCTTTGTTATTTTTTTTCAATCTTTCCTAATAATTAGCTCATGGTTAGTGGTGTGAGTTACTGAAATGGTATGCAATGCAGGAAAGATAGCCAAGAATGGACCTCACCCCACCGTAGAAAGAGAACTATGCCATCTCTGATGCCAGATGGTGGCAATGAATTCTGTTTTCTTTAGCAATTGTTTTTCCTGGGTTCCTCTGCTGTGTGATGCTCCTATATATATACTTTGTTTGGGTGGGCTGGGGACTTGAGGTCCTGGGGTGCGAGGGTAAGGCAGGAAGGGACAATAAGTCAAAGGTTCTTCACTTGTCCCTGGATGGTTTTCCTGGCTTTCTTTCTGTGCCGTTTTGTTCTTGATTTCTTTGTCTTTTTCTTTCTTTCTGTTTTGTAGCTGGCATTTACATTTTGTGGAGGAGTAGAAAAATATATTTCTTTAATACTGAATTCCATTTATCTCCATAAATTGGTTAGGGTATATGATCTAAAGGACTCAGCTGTTTTTAAAATAGGTTTATTCCTTTCCTTGAAGATTATTTTCACACAGTATAGACGAGTTAGAAGGAGACTCATTTTGTAGGCCTGAGTGAGAGCTCCACATTTGCAGGGCATCATTTCCGATGTGGAATTTTGAACAAAGAAATTAAATTTATATGTATCACCTAAATTATTTTGAATTCATGGTTCAGCAAAGAGTTCAGATTCTAATCAAATATGTAGTTTGCATGGGAGCTAACACCCTTCTCAATAATAACACAGCAGTTCTATTTACAGTGTTGACTGGATGGGGGTGGGGGGACTGAGACTGCTTTTATGGGACTTTACCCTGGCTGTTTGCAGTCGGGCCTATGTTACATGTGTGGTTTTACCGCGATAAACATTTTCCAGAGAGCTAATTGAGAGAAGAGCTTTTCAAACAGTTCTCATTCCTTATAGATAAGAGAAGGATCTTTAAAAGGAAATGAAGCCTATAATCTCGCTCTTATCTTCCTTTTTTAGATGTGGTGATATTTTGATTTCCTTTTTCCTTTGACAATTTTAACTAAGTAGCAATGGTTTACAACATTTATGTGATTTGTATAGGTTCACACCTCTTTGGATGTATATTTCTATGCACACCCACCCATGAAACGCCCATGAGCCTCAACCACATTACACTGGGTGTCCTCCCTCCTTTAGGGCCCTTCCCTCCCTCTCCGGTAGCCTCAGGTCTACACTCAGATTTCTAGGATTTGTTATAGTTTAACTTTCTTTCTATCTATCAAGATACAGGCGCCACAGCCACCTCCCTCCTCTTTCAACTTTTCTCACTTCTTGCTCTGCTCCTCCCTCCGCACTTAGACTCCACAGAGTGGCTGGTCTGGAGCATATAACCGGTGCTTGACCGTTTAGGTTGGTTTTATTTTCCCGTCTTTGGTGTCAACTTCATCTTCGTCAGATTGTTAACTACAGGAGACCAAATAGAGTTTTTCACTTCTCTAAACACAGGAGCTGGGGGAATGAGGATGATGGTGATGATTGCAGTTAATTTTTATTATTGCCCGCTATGTACCAGGGACTCTTCTAAATCCTTTAAATAGGGTGTCATTTAATCCTTAGAATGATTTTATCAGTGATAATTCAATTATTGTCCTGTCTTATATGTTACAAAATTAGGTAGAGGGAAGTTAAGCAACTTTCAGAACCAGCTTACCATACTCTGAAGCCCTTCTTGACAGCAATGTCAGGCTTTTTGATAATTATCAGAATAGTCCATGGATTTCTTGCTTGAACATGGAGTAGATAAGACTGTGCACTTTTCCACTTGAGGGATAAGATCATACAGGATAAAGTTGGGTTGGCAGAAAAGGGCAAGGCCAAAGGGTCTTTTATGATTTTTTCTCGTGTTACCTCATCAGACTTGACTGGTAGAGCTTGGAGGTGATGGCTCAGGAATTTCAGAAGCTATCCAGTAGGAAAGGTAGGAACAGATTTTTCACTCCAGAGAGCTGCTACAATGTGAGCTTATATGCCGGAAGGAGAGCTGTGACCCAGCTCATAAGGCTTTGCCAAAAAGGACATAGCTTGTTCTAGCCTAGTCACACAGCATCAGCTCTGTATCCGAGTTGATGAAAATATCTGTAACATCTTGAATACTGTTGCTGGGGGTGGCCACTGTCCTTATAGAAGAATGGGCTACTCTGAGTACCACTTAGTGCACATGAGGCAAACTGTTGGATTTCCACACAACAACCGCTTCATTTGTTTTCTTTCACAAAATTAAGATAAAGCCATTTGGTCATGCATATTGCCTTCATGGGGGCTGAACATCCATAATTTGGTATTCCAATGGCTAAAAACCTAGATGATACCAGTTTCATTGGTTAATCTATGAGGATAAGGGGGTGAGGCAGGGAAGGGAAGAAGAGAGGTAGAAACATATGGGCCACAGTGAGCCCTTACATGAACTTCCTTGGCCCTAGAAAAGTGTCCCCCTTCTTCCCCCCAGACTCCCCATCCCTACCCCCCGCACCTCCTTTCCTCTGCTCTGGTAGTCCAGCGCCGCTCCTTTCCTCTGCTCTGGGACCATTGTCTCATGTCTATAGATAAATCGGCTGGCACATGCTCACTGTTGGCAAGCAGATGTTTCCTTGTCTATTAATTTCATAGTAAGTTGGCTAGAAAGATTGACTTAGGGACATTCTCAACATCCCCCAACCCCAAATGGCAAGTTCTTCCTCATTCCAAACACACCAAATTGAGACCATCACTTTTATCTTCAGAAATTCTTTTTTTTTTTTTCACTTCTTACACTGATTTTTTTTTATTATTATTTATGTCTTTTACATTTTGTATTCCCCTTGGGCAGCCCACCACCAATTCACCCGTGATCCATCTCCATGATCCCCTGTATTCTCCTCTCTTCCATTTTGTGCCCTTATCCACCCCCCCCCACCCCGAGTGTCTCTCTCCTATTTGGTTTCCCTATAGTCCTGTTATAAGTGAAACCATTCGATATTTTTCTTTTTCTTTCTGGCTTATTTCACTGAGTATGATTCCCTCTAATTCCATCCATGTTGCTACAAATTGCATGTGTTTATCTTCTTTCCATGCTGAATAGTATTCCATTGTGTATATGTACCACATCTTCTGGATCCAATCATCTATTTTTGGACATCTGGGTTGCTTCCATACCTTTGCTATTGTGAATAGTGCCACAATGAACATACGGGTGCATGTATCCTTTCGGATTAGTGTTTTTGTGTCCTTTGGGTAAATTCC
>PVIJ01023725.1:0-13680 GCA_004024925.1 Scalopus aquaticus
CCGGGAAACTCAGGGGTGCTGCAAGAGCAGCCATGCAGAAGTCCTGCCCTGGGATCCCAGCACCCTTCTCATGGCAGTGAGCGCCAGCAGGCTCTGTGCATCCGGGCATATGCACTCATATGTGGGATGTGGGTGTCCCTCCAGCCCAGCCCCTCAGCCCACAATCAGCAGAGGGGGTACCAGAGGTGTGGCAACGGGGTTCACACACTGCAGCTGACTTAACCTCTCTGAGGCTCAGCTCCCCCACCTTGGAAATGGAGATAATCCCAGAGCCTGCATCACAGAGAGGTTATAAAAAGTAGACAGGTGGCGCATATACAGTCTCCACTGTTGCTATTACTGCTGTCATCACTGCTTTCTCTGGGCCTGTAAACAGTCTGTGAGTCCTGGAACTTGGGCGGTGTGTGGCAGACAAATGGTACGATCAGAAGCTGAAAAGGGAGGGCAGAGCGGGTGTGGTCACTGGGCTCGGCGAGGCTTCCGAAGGGCCCTGTGCCCTGTCCCTCTCTCAGAAAAGCTTGAACCTTCCAAGAAGGCCTTTTCTATCTTGTGGGGTCCACCTCAAAAATAAAGAAATAGATGGGGAGCTCAGAGTCAGGGGGAGCCGCTGTGCTTGCCTCAGACCCAAGTCCATCCTGTCTCCTTCCCTCCCGGCCCAATTTACAAGTGGGTAAACCCAGGCGGCTGCAGGGCAGGGTAGTGGAGGGATAGGACAGAGCAGAGAGAACCAATTTTCCAAGCTCATTCAGAGCTCATTTGTCTGATTCTGCTGCCTGGAGGGAGACGTGCTTGATATCTACACACATCCCATGCCACAGAGGCTTGGGGCCAGGATGGGGTAGACTAGCACATGCTGGGATGGCTTAACTGCCCAGCTTCACTCCTCAGCAACCCAGAGGGCCCAGCTTTTTGTGGTGACTGCCCTGTTGTCAAGCACTGGGCCACATATACTGTTTTAAAGGGGACCACAGCCAGCATCCCCTGGAGGCCATGGGGCTATATCTTATTCCTCTTATGTGCCAGCACCCAGCATGGGTCTGGCATCCAGCAGTCACCTGGGCGACATTTAATGAGTGAGCAAATGAATGAAGGTAGGGTCGGCACATGGAACCAACGCTCCTGTATCCCATCAACATTCCCGTAGCAAGTCAAGCAGCGACTCCTCTCTCTCTGGCCCCTAGTCTGGTGGGTGCCAAGATGCCAAATTTTCCAGGAGGGCCTCCAACTCTTAGGCCCTCGCTGAGCCCTCCTGTGCAATGGGAGAGCTTCCTCAGGTCCCAGCAGCACCACCTCTTGGAGACAGCACCTTTCAGTGCCACTCCCCGCATCTTCATCCTCCCTCCACACCCACTGCATGGCCCCTCAAACTCTCCCGCCACACCTGTCCTAGTTTCTGCAGAGCCCCCTCCAAATCAGCTGCTCTCCCCCATCCTGGGAGATCCTGCCCTTGGCTAGGCATCATGGATCATCCTCGACAACCCTGAACCCATGTCCAGATAATACACGCCTGAGGGACCCCAAGAGAGTAAGCGAGCTAGAGTTTGGAGGTATTGGAAAGGAAAAATCTAGAATAGCATGCCCCAACTGCTCTGCCTTCACAGCACCCCAGTATCAGTTTCCTCAGCTATGGTAACAAAATTACAGCAAAATGAGTGGCTTAAAACAACACAAATTTATCATCTTACAGACATGGGGCCCGCAAGTCCCAAAGGGGTCTTGCTGGACTAAAATCAAAGAATCAGCAGGGCTACATTCCCTCTGGGGGCTCTCGGGGAGAAGGTTTCCATGTCTTTTCCAGCTTCTAGAGGCCCCCACATTCCTGGCTCCTAGCTTCTTCTTCCATAGTCAAAGTTATCACATAATATCTTCAAATCTCTCTCTGACCTCTGCTTCCATTGTCACAGCTCCTTCTCCAAAGCGCCTACCTTGCCTAAGAGCACCCTGTGATTACAAAAGCCCACACAAATAGACCAGTATATCTCCCCATGAAGGTCCTTAACTTAATCTACATCTGCATGGTCCTTTTTGCCAAGTGAGGTAGCCCAGGATTAGGACGGGGGCACTTTTGGGGCCTACTATACCCCAGACTGATTAGGGGACACCCTTTCCTCCAATAGTCCAGAACAAGGCACACTCATTTCCTGCTGGCTGCCTGTGAACTCTGCCCAGACCAAGGTAAGCCCTTCTCCGAAAGCCACTTCTGAGCTGCCTCAGCGTCAGGTCTTGGGAATTGAGCACATAAGGACTGGTTCATAACCACTCTCTGAAAGGACATGGACTGCAGAGGAGAGGAGGAGAAGCTCCCTGGAGACAAATGTTATAAACTACATCGTGCAACAAATCTTTGCTGGAACCCCACTGGACACCAGGTCTTGAGGATCCCAGGGTGGAAAGATGGCCACGTGGACATGCCCCTGCTCCCATGGCGCTCACAAACTCCCATGGGAGACCAACAGTGATCATACAGTCCTGCAAAGATGGGGGCAATTACACCCCAAGATCAAAGCTATGTCGCGCCGAAGGTCCAGAACATAAGCATCGGTTATATGCTGGAAGCAGGAAAGTAATCAGGCAGAGATCTATGGGATATATCCATTCATGAAGAGAGGGGAAGAAACAGTAGTGCAAAGACCATGTGGCATGTTGCCTTCAGGGAAAAGAAAGAAGGTGGAGCTGCAGGAAAATGGAGAATAAGGCGTGGAATGGTCAATGGGAGGCTTTTTAGGAGGCTGGGGTCAGATCCCACTAACTGTGGGTTCCACCAGCTTCAGAACCATTGGAAGTTTGCAGCAAAACCCCTTGTATCTCACAGGGACTCAGTACAGTTGAATGAATGGAGGAAGAATGAATGAATGAGCCGCTCTATCTCCGTCTGCCCCTTACTAGTGACCAGTCCCACCCTCCCTTCTGCCCAGCAACAGTTAACGGGATCTCCGACGCTTGTTCCTTTATTTATTTATTTATGTCCCTCCGACTGCCGGCACCGACCCATGCAGCCCGCGCGTGGCTCCGTGGAAATGTCTGTAATCGCCAGCACACTTTAGGCATTACTTCCACACCATTTAGGGCTTTCCGCCCCAATAGCTGCTGTTGCATTTCCCTCTATCTCCATCTTTTGGACTGTGTTGGGCGGATTCTTTTGTTGTTTGTTTTTTTTTTTAAAGGTCTAGTGGCCCCTGAGTTTGGAGGATCTGATAGTTTTGGGGGCAGCAGGGAGAAAGACAATGCTTTACAAGAATTTATTATTCTTCTCCAATTGCCTTGGCCCTGCCCCAGCTCTACCCAGGAAAGAAAAACAAACAAACAAACAAAAAGCAAAATCACAATCACTTCCAGATGCTAAGAAGCCTTTAAAGATTTTTCTGTTTTCCTGTGCAGGCCTGAGATTGGGCTGCTGATATGAGCCATAGCTGTGTAGGATGCTGAAGGTGCTAGAACGCAATAAAGGTCATTTCAGAAGAATCCCTCTCTCACCAAGCACCCCTGCCTCCACTTACATCTTCTCCAGACTCAGAGTCAGCTCTTCTGAAGGCAATAGACTTAGAGTCAACCCCAAATCCTGAGTAGAAATGCTAAGGGTAAAATGCATTTGGATCTGCTTTGAATGCAGTACAAAGACAAAAATCTGGGACTAGCTGTGTGATCTTGGGCAAGTCACTTAACCTCTCTGAGTCCATTTCTCCCACTGTAATGAGGAAAATCATATCCTTCTTACCAATGTGAAGGACTACTGCATGTCTGGAAGGAGACAATATGAAGAATAGGACACTCTTCCTTTTTTCCCTCCCCCTTTCTCTCAAACCAAGTTTCACCCACTCCATTTAGTTCTCTGCATCTCCTTTTCTCCCATGCAGCTTCCCACCCCAGCAGCTCCATATGTACCTGCAAAAATATGGGATGGGATGGCATGGCATGGCATGGGATGGGATGGGATGGTTTGCAAGATACCTTGCTACCCCAGCAAGGTGAGACTGTCTAGAGGTGACCACAGAGGGTAGACCTCTCCAGTCTCCCCAGGCTAAGCACCACAGAGAGCTGTCACCTGCACACCGGCACATACACATTTTCTCAGAGACAGGACAGGGCATGAAGATGTGAGTGATAAGACTCTAGTCCATGGGACTCCTGATACAGTGCTCATAGTCACTGTGGGAAGTGACCTTCAAGAGGAATCTGACTGCTTGTTTCCAGGGGCTTAGGCAATCATAAAAATCTAATGGAATGTATATAATAAAATGAAAATGGGCAAAAATATGGGGTCGGAAACCAGGATAGTGGGAGAGGTGTGGCTAGGCTCAGGCTGGGAGATACTGACAGGGGAGAGGACAATGAAAGAAGACCTCCCTGCCATTTCCTTCTCTAGGGGGCAGGGCTGAGAGAGGGAACCCGTCTGAGCCTGTGACCCCCTGGACAAGGACGTGACCGTGCATTCATCTTTTCGTGGCTGGCGGCCCTCCACGCCTGGGAGGTGGGTTGGCCGATGGATGATGAAGACAGCGAATGGGGACGATTACATTGTACCTAGTGATTACGCCCTGGGTGAAATCTCTCGGCAGCATTATCGCATCTGGAGAGAAGAACAGGCTTTTTAATAGATGGACAGGAGGCTTCCACTTAAAGTTATTATAAAGAGGGAGAGCCCAGCCCCTCCCAGCTTCCAGCCATTGCCACAAAGTTGCAAAGTAATTAAAGGCTGCTAAGGAATCAGAGAAATTATAATAATTCCATCAACCAAGAGCTCTCTCTCTCTCTCTCTCCTGTTTTCCCCCTCCTGGTAGAAAACAAGGTTGGTCAGGCAGCCTGCAAACACATCAAAACAAGCCTATTGTGTGTGGGGTCTCAAATGTCACAGGGGTTGCCAAGCCTGTCCCCCAGCTGTTTTGATAATATTTGAGCTTGTTAGGGTAAGTGGAGGGACTGAGGCAAAATCCCAGAGCACCTGAGAAGAGGAAAAACAGCAGGGGCAGCTGGTGGTCAGTCACGGGCCCTGCATCAAGAAGGCAGCCCCAGGGCCCTGTTCCTGGGGCTTGGGGGTGCGGGGGAATATAGGACCCCAGGAGGCAGTACCCACCCCAACTCCAAGCCCAGTTCTGGATTCCCAGGCCCCAGCTGGAAGTAGTACTATGTCTCTGGCCCAGGGATGGGGTCAGTGCCATGGGTTCCAGAAACTGCTTCCCTAGAACCTTCCACAGGTTACCTTAGGTCTTTAATTGTTTGCCAATGATTTACAGGGGGGTTGAATCTTGGGCAAATTTTTTGCCCTCTCAGGCTTTGCTGACTTTTACAGGATGTGTGGTTGGATGAAGTCAACCATTCCAAGTCACCTTGAACAGTGCTCACTTCAAGTTGTGTATTTGGATTGCTCTTGGCCTGTTATCATTTCTAAGGGACACTTTCCATTTTTTCCCTTATGCTTTTGTTTCACATTTCCTGTCTCCCACTGGACTGAGCTTCTTGGTCATAAAAACCCCAATATCAGCTATTGAGTCTGTAGCAATGGACCTCATTTGTTGAGCAACTTGAACTTCCAAGTAACTTTCCCAAAGTTCTCTGAGAATGCTTCGCGGCAAAGGGAGCAGCAGTCAGCCACCTGTACGTGTGGCCCCAAGCACACGTGCTCATTGGACTATTACAATGACTACTACACATTCTCATTTTACAGATGAAGAAACTGAGGCTCTGAGGCTAACTGCCTTGCTCATCGCCTCCCGCTCTGGAGTGAGCCTGTGTGCATGGCTCCGCGGCCTGTGCTGCAGTGGGGCTCGGGGTCCCCTGTCACAGGTGAGTACAAGTTCCCATAAGTAGGAAAGCCAGAGCTGCTCCTGGCTGCACTCCCTTAGACTCTTAGACTCCTAAGAACCCCCACTCAGGTTCTAAGGAGACCCACCGCCTGGAGGGAGAGGAGTGCGGTTGGGAGCCCTGCTTCCTTCCTCCGGTGGGCCCACTACAGGGAGAGGAGACCACTCGAGAGAAAGGCAGGTGAACCACAGTGAGGGGACGCCGGGCGTGGGAGGCTGACAGCCCAACATTGCGAAGATGCATCTCCTAGCAGGAGGCTATCATCTCCTTCCCCTTGGAGCTGCTTTTTAAAGGGCGGGAGGCACAATAAAAGGCGCCCGGCACATGCCGGAGCATCCCTGCTGCATGTGGGCTGGGCTCCACACACAGTCCCCTGCTTCGTATTCATGGCAGAGGCTCCCACAGTCATTGCAGTAGAAATATGGGCCCCCCAAGATTCCCAGCTAGAATCGGCGAGGAAACCGATGTAATTAAGAATATTATTACCGTTCAAACAAAGTAGTTTTAATGACAGCTGGGCTCCTTCCATCTCCTGCTCCCACACTGTCCTCTTTCCTAGTGCTGAGGATGCGGAGGGGGCCCCCAGGTCTGCCAACACCCCCAAAGGCAAGAAAGAAGGAGGTGCCACAGAGGTCAAGGAGGAGATGCCACAGAGGTCATGTCTTTGGCTTTCCCCAACACGTGAAGGAGGGAGCCGGGAACCTTGGAGCAGCTGTAGCTGGGCTGAGCGCTTTGGGCCCCCATTTTGTGGGACTCCACTTACTCTATCTTGGGCACCCATAACCCAGAGAGGTGGCAGAAGGAAGCTGACTGCAGGCAGGGGAAACAGGTTGGCATTTATGAATACTCTCACCTACAATGTAGATGCAGCTTGGGGACTGGAATTTCAGAGTCTGCCTCTGGGGGCACACTAACTCTGCGTGTCATAAGGAAGAGGTGTCCCTATGACCATAGCAGGGTCCTGACCACAGGGTGGCCCTCACTCCAGAGAGTGGGCAGTGAGCTCTGAGTGAAGCTTCTTGCTGGCCCCCTCCAGCCTGTGTATGGGGTACACGTAACAGCCCTCAGCCGTGGCTGGGGAGATAGATGCACATGGCCCAGAGTTGCCAGCTCATCTTCCCCCCTCTGACCATATCAGGACTGTGTCCCTGCAACTCTTGGCAAATCACAAGCAGATCAAAGCAAAGTTGCAAAAGACACAGGGCACATCAAAATGAGGAGGAACGAGACTATGGGTCTAGTTGCATACATGTCTGACCCTGAGAAATTTGGAGAAGTCAGTGAATTTTTCTTGGCCTCAGTTTCTCTCATCTCTAAAATGGGAAGGATATTATTTTCTAACTTACAGAATTGTCGTGAGGACAAATAAAAGATAGTGCAGACATTTGGCTCTAGAGAAGATGACGATGTAAGTGTGTGTGTGCACACGCACATGCACACAGCACCTCAAGACGGCGGACAAACAGCCCTGTTGCTTTGCTCATGCACACAAGTCACTTCATCACTGCAAGCCCAAAGCTCAAGGTCCTGGCCACTGCAGGTTCTGGCCCCCGCCTGCCTAGAGAGAGGGTTTCCAGGTATTTGCACTGTGCCAATAGTGGCAGGAGACCAGAGAAGGCTCGAGTACCTGGGGTGTTCACCAAGGGGCATGACAACCAGGGCTGCCCACTTGGTTAAAAAAAAACCATTCTGGCTCTGGTCAGCAGAAGCCGGAGCCCCTGGGATGATTTATTGGTCTCCCTCTCCCAGATCAATAGGCGGTGGTTATAGATGCAGAGGGGGCCGCTGGGCACTGTGGCCCTGAAGTATAAATTAATATGGCCTGTCAAGGGGCTGCCTCTCCTGGTGCGGGAGACAACACTCTCATGAGCATAGTTGACACCTCAGGGTGGGGGGTGGGAATGGCAGGCTATGGGAGTCCCTCTCCCCCCAACTCTTACTGCAACCTGAGAATGCAGTTTATAAATCATTCAGTGTCTGACTTGAGGAGGGCAGCTAGGGGCACCGTTGCTGGGGCCAGCAGGTGCTAGTAAGTTTGGCCAGGTCCACCTCCTCATACTCTCTACCTCATCCAGCTACCACTCCGGGCTCCCCACCTGCCCAGGGCATGGAGGATGCCTGGCTAACTAAGGTTCAGGCACTGGCAGGCAACAGAGGGCACCAGTGAGCAGTAGCTAAGAGCTCTCCAGTGTCCTGGGAGGATAGTGCCGGCAGGTTCAGGTCCGCGTGCATGCCCTCTCCAGCGCAGCACAAGAGTGCTTGGTCCTCAGCTCACCCCCGGACTGTGAGCCATAAAGGAAACGTCCCGGGCGAAACACCAACTGGGCAAGACACTTTGCATATATGCTTCTTGGTCCTCACAACCTCAGAGACAGAGGGAATAGCAGGGCTCCACTTATTTGTGAAGTTCGTGTCCACGGGCCAGGCCCCAGACCGGGTGCTGAGGATACACAGATGACCAAGCTCAAATCCCGCTCAATCTGGCAGGAGAGACAGACTTCGAAGCCACTGTGCTGTGACCACTTACTAGGCACTTAAACTTAGTGAGCCCTGTGCTTCCAGACTTGGTCTCATTTGCTTTAATCCTCACCACAATATTTCAAGGCAGGTATAATTATTTCCATTTTTCAGGTAGAATTGAAGTCATCTGCCAAAATTCCCATAGCTAGACCTGTGTCCTAAACTTGGTTCCCTCCTCGACTACCGTGGGGCAAGCCACATAACCTCCCTACTTCCATGTCAACATCTGCAGAATGGCAAAAACAAGACTGGCTTCCCCAAGGGGTGGTGAGGGCTCAGGGAGCTTCCACACGGAGAGACAACATCAGGACATAGGATGCTCTTGATAATCACATTAACTTATTATCACATAAATGAATTATCCATTTTATTTAACTGAAAAATGACCACAAGGAACATTCTTCTTGCTTTCCCATCTCTAGTAAGGAGGAAAACAGAGTAACTTTCATCTGTCCTTTAAGTGACATGGAGAGATGGTCAAGACTAAGGGGACCCAGGACGAAAAGGCTGGTGTTCTGCCCTGAGCCTACTCCCAGCCAACTCTGAGGCTCAGGCCAGCACTCTCAGTCTCTGAGCCCCATTTTCTTATCCAGCTTTACCTTTCCCACCTCCAGTCTTGTCCCCCTTTCACAGATGGTCACTGAAGCCAAGGGCAATGGCGACCTATGTGGGACCTGCATGATCCAAGGATCTGGGCAAGGACCAGGGGACACACTGCCAGCCCAACTTTGTTTCTGCGAAACAAATTACCTCTGTGAGGTGATACTGGGTTCCTGCAAGGGACACTCAGACCCACACGACCTCTGTCCCTCCTCGGTGGGAGTTAGAGTTTATCTACCTCTTTGGGAAACTTTAATATATGAAAAGAAGTTAAAGGAAGTCAAAAGTACATGATATTCAAAGACACCATAATCTCCTCTAACAGTCAACTCCTACTCATTCTTTTAGGTCCTAAACAAATAGTCCCCATGGAGAAACCAGGTCATTCCTTTCACAGTTCACTCCAGGTCTACTTCTTCTATCCCACCATGCACATCCTAAGCTAGCAGAGTATTTAATATGTTTAGACATAGTTAGACATCCATTTACTTGCCTTTCTCTCTGTAATATTACCGCCCCTAAAAACAAAGACTCTGGTCTCAATAACCATTTTACCAAATATTACATGAACTACAAACTGGGCCAAAGGCTTTTCCTACCTGCATTATCACAGCTCTCACACTGACTCAGCAAAGAAGTTCTTGCTGCCCATCTTGTAGATAAGAAAACTGAAGTCCAGAGAGGTTAAGTCGCCATTCAAAGTCACACAGCTGGCAAATGGTAGAGTCCTTTTCTCTATCCTGCACGTCTAAGTCAGCTTAGAGTCCCTGAGTCCTGCTCCATTAGCTCTTCAACATATGTTTATTGTGTTTACATTAAAAAAAAATTGAGTCAGTTTGGGGCACAATGGATAAGATCTGGGCTTTGAAGGACAGGCAGCGTGAGAGGAGGACAGAACAGCATGAGAGAAGAAGAGAACAGCTCTGTGTGTGTGTGTGTGTGTGTGTGTGTGTGTGTGTGAGAGAGAGAGAGAGAGAGAGAGAGAGAGAGAGAGAGAGAGAGAGAGAGAGAGAGAGAGAGAGAGAGAGAGAGAGAGAGAGAGAGAGAGAGAGAGAGAGGCACAGAGGCACTGAACTGGCCCCTTGACCGACAGGAGGACAGATGTGGAAGAACATCAGACCTGTTGAGAAAGGTAGGTTGAGGCCAGGTGGATAAAAGCCTAGACTGCTTAGTTAAGGAGGACGCACTTGTCAAAACTTCAAGGACACGTCTGTCCCTAAGGCCCTCCTTGCTCTTTCACCCAAGGAACCAATTGCCACTGTCAAACTTCTAACCTCACACCTATCCTTGACCTGAGCACCCCAATCCCAGGGTCACCTCCCAGGGACACACGGAGGAGGCAGTCCCCAGAGGAGGGGCGGGGCAGATAGGACAGCGCTGAAGGTCAGTGAGGTGGGCACGCACCCCTCACAGAGGTACTGGAGCAGTGCTGCTGGGCACAGACACAGGCAAACACGTTTGAGCAAATTGGAACACCATAAAAGTCTATTACAGCAAATCAAACAGCAGTCAGCATGACAGCCATTAGCCTGAAATGAATACACGGGGACTTAATGAGGTCTGTCGAGGCTGGCTTGGTGAATTAAGTTGCCAATTCTAGCAGGATTTCCCTTTTCTTTACGGACTTGAAAGCATCCACGCTGCCTCGTTAGGGCTTCGACAAGTGAATTGCAGGGCCTTTCACCCTGATAAAATGGATAATTACATGTAGAACAGCTTAGCGAGGGGAGAGCGGTGGGCAGGAGGGGCACTGAGAACAAACAAACCCAAACACACCTGCCTGGCTTCTCCCAAGTAGGGGCTGGGCCAGGGTGGGGTTATCAGGGGGTGAGGGGGCTGGGCGGGTGCAGTGGGCAATGCATTTTCCCCAGGGGAAGGTTTTGTGCCTAATCTTGACCCATCTGCCTCTCCCTCCTATTCCAGGTCTGGGGTCAGGGTTCCCTTGGGTCACATCTCCAGGCAGCTGGGGCAAGACAGAAGGTGCTCCTCAGAGATGGGCTGCCCAGCACTTAAGAGAAACCCTCTGGTGGGGTGGGCACAGACGTGAGTCATCTTCCGGGACTCACTCTCATCACCAGGGGAGTTTGTTAAAAAGGCAGCATCCTGGGCTGACTCTCCCCAAACTACTGACTCAGAATTGTAAGGGCCCCAAAATACGCATCCTCACCAGCCTCCTAGGAAATTGATTCACTCCTTCCCCAGTCCTCAGTACTGGATAGCTTCAGAAACACATGGCCTTCCTGCTTCTGCTTACATACCTCCAGGGATGGGGAGCTCACTACTTTTTTAGCAGGGCAGGGGAATAGACTATAGGCTGGGTCTCACTATTAGAGATCTAGAATTTCTAATATAAACCTAGAATTTGCCTTCCTATACATTGTGATCTTCATGCTGATCCCCAAGTTCTGGGCACAGCAGACCCAAATAGTACTAGGGGCCCGAGGGCTGGGGAGTGGAGGTTGGGGAGGTAAGGGATAGGGGTTAGGTGGCTGAAATGACCAAAAGATTTGCTGAATGGATGGAGGCAGCCACCACAGCTGCTCCACTATCCCTCAAGGAATAATAAAGCACTGAAGGAGAATAAGGCACTTCTGCTGCGATTTATTCTCAGTTTGTGGGATGTCAGCACCTGGTCCAAATCCCTAGTTTACCAGCTGTTGGAGTCACAGTCATAGAGGAGTCTCACCCAGATAGTTGTTGGCCCAGTAAGAACTAGAGCCGAGGCTTCTTGATTCCCAATTTCTCTTTCCAGTCTTGGTGATAATCCTCCTGGAAACCCACCACCTCCTCCAGGAAGCCTACTGAGATTTCTCTGATCACGCTGGCAAGTCCTCAACACTGACACTTCACACACAGTCTGCAGTGTCCCTTTCTTGCATTCTGGTTTGTATTCTCACTTTGTTCACATCTGCAGGAACTCTGCCACTGAGTTACACTTCTCAAGGACAGGGCCCTGGGATGCCCGGGGTGACCTCAATGTAAACAGGCAACAGGACTGAATTCTAGGCCAGTGCCCAGGAAGCCCTCTGCTGGTGCTCCAGCTGGGGACTGAGCCAAGCAGCTAAGTTTAGGGCCGGTGACCATACCTGGTAAGGGCTGGTCAGTGCCAAGCCACCTTGGGACAGGAGTGGCATGGTTTCCATCCAGGTGACACCCCATCTCCACTAGCTGGCCACATGGAGCAGCCCTGAGTAGGGCATCGAGTATCAGGCCACTGGAGAGACCCGGGAATGTTTGCACACGAGCATGAAAACCACACAGGGTTTTTTCCAAGGACCATGTGTCCTTGTAGCTGGCCCCTCTCCCCATCAGATAGGCAGAGGGAAGACCACCATGTCCCACTCGTCCACTGTTGTTATTAGATAAGGAGGACTGTGGCCCAGAGAGGCTGTGTCACCCCAAAATGGGCCCAGCAATCTTGAAGCAGAGCGGTGGCTCAGCCTGGGGTCTCTAGCCTCTATTTCCGGCTCCTGTTATTGTACATTCCTCCAGCCTCCCAGATCTCTGTGAAGCAAGAGCTTGGCATATCACCAAGTCCACAGCAGACATCAATAAATATTTGCTAAATAAATGAGTGACTGAAGAGATCCTCTCCTTGGAAGCAGAGGCCTTTGGAGAATCCCGGAGACTCCAACTGTGTGGTGCTGGAGGTCACATCTCCTTGTAAGGGAGAGAAGAAAAGGCTGGCCCCGGCCCAAGGGCTGGGGAGGAGGGATGTGACCTCTCATCCCCTTGCCATTGCTGCTGCCCGCTACCCCCTGTGAGGGAAGGTAGAGGGCAGCCATGCCTGCCAGGATGGCAGCTGAGCAATGGGTCCAAGGCTCATTAACTCTGAGCCGTGCCCTTGGTTTCTGAGCCTGGGCCCAGAGTGCAGGCTGGCACGTAGAAACCCTTAATTAAATTAGGGAGACTTCCAAATGAGAGGGGGCCGGAGCCAAACTGCAGTCCCTGGGCATGTCGGCCACAGCACAGGCTAGTGTCATACCCCCATGCTGGGGACTCCAGCCCTTCCTTCTTATGTCCCATCCCATGGGAGAAGTTCATGGGAGCCCTACCCACACATTTGTCCTCACTTCCCTTCTTCTGGAACAAGGATAGGATCCTTGGCTCACAACCGAGTAAGAAGGCCAGGAATAGGAACTTGGGGTGCAAGAGACAAGTTTTGTTCATCCTCGAAGGAATCCAAGGTTGCCTTGAGAGTCAGGGAGTTCAAAGTCAAAGCTGTGTGACCTTAGGCAAGTCACTCTCCCACTCTAAGCTTACATCAACAAACCGAATAGACATTCTGTAAAGACTCAGTTTTCTGATCCAATGACCTTTAACATAAGGGGACAAAACTCAAGTGCCATGGTACCAGCCTGCCTCCCTCCAATACCCACCATCTACCTACCCTTCCATCCCAAGCTTTTACTGCAGCTGCCCAGCCCAGCACCCTGCAGGCAGGCCTCAGGGACACCCAGTTAGCTCTTTACCCACTGCCTTCAAGGTCTCTGAATTGCTAACTGCCAGTCCAGAAGACTGCCATCAGCCAACAGGGAGAGAGACTGCAAGTGATGAAAACCCTGGTGCCACAGGGACCCAGAAGCCAGCTTATTAACGAACTGTTTGTAATGCAATAATTTGTACTTCTCAATTACCAGCAGTGGTTTGGTTTTACATGCATGCACTCATGCGAACACACTCAGAATACACAGACACCCAAAGGAGCTGAGGGCCAGGAGACAGCAGGGTGGGTGCAAGGCCAGGGAAAATAAGCCCCTT
>PVIJ01023726.1:0-13691 GCA_004024925.1 Scalopus aquaticus
GGATTCTCCCCGGCCGGGCGTCGAACTCGCGTTGCTGCTGCCGACAGCTCCACAGTGCAGCGCTCAACTGCTGCGCCACCTGGGAGGCCCTAGATTGATATTTTAAGCAAGGGGACGTGAATATCCTCAAATGGAGCAGAAGAGTGTCTTCTACTGGCAAGGAAAACACAGGATGATTTCATTAAAAAGTTTATATAGTCTGAGTCTTCCTACCTGTACTGATCATAAATAGTTAATTTATCTTTATGTTAAATACCCAGTTCTTACAGATCATTGTCCATATATTAATCTGTGAGACTCAGCACAGAGGTTCATTGAACTTGCAATTTAATTCTGCAACCCACATTTTTAGGTTTGAATCTTAATCCTCAGCAATGTGTTTAACTCTGTGACTACAAGATATGAAACATTTTTAAGGCTGTCAGAGTGACTGTGTCTTCTCATGCCTTGATTTGAGAGTTAAAACATCTGACATAAATTTTTCATTTCATAAGTTCTCTGGTGTTGTCAGAAGTAGCACATCATTCCCAGAATGATTGCAGTTATTACTACGATAATAGACAAAAGCAGCAGCAGCTGCTTAACCTTTAAAATTATTGTACTCAATTCACAATTTATCCCAAATCTAGTGGTAATTTAAATAATCTTGTCGCCATTGCTTGGAGGATTGCTTACTTGTTGTCTTCACATTGGCAATGAAGTCACTACTACATTCAAGCTCAAACAGATGAACAATCTAATTCTGGAGTTCATTTTGAGGGTCTGTTTCCTGGGACTTCTCAGTCTGAGTTTAAACAGTACAAAAGATCTGCTTCAGGAAGTTGAGAAAGTAGAGTTTAATGCAAGAATCTTGTTTTAAAAGTTAGAAAAGCTAACGACTCAAATGGGTTAGGGAAGCAGGAGTGAAGCCCCTAGACAGAAATGGAATGAATGTAAAGGCTGCTGGTGGGAACTGGGAACAAGGAGAGAGAAGCTTTCTAGCAGGAATTAGAGCCATGAAGGAGACAAAGTCTCAGTTGCATATACCACTCAATTAAAGAGGACATTCTGGGTTCGCTTGCACCCCCATTCCCTTTTTTCAATTTTCTATAGATCCTTCATTTGCTTAAGCTTATTGGGAAGCTAGTTGTCAATGAACACCGGGAAGTCCAATTTTCCTACATTCCTCTACAATAAAGATCAGAGCTGGAAAAAGATGGAGAAATAAGTGGTATTTTAAAGATGACAGCATACTGTGCCACCTCCAAAATTATTAATACAAGGATGTCATCCTTTTAAAGTAACTTCTCATATTCTGCTTTATTTGTTCAAGTACTCACCACCACAGTTGTACTTTGAAACAGATCTGTCTACTCCTTTACTTTCTCCTGACCTTGTCTTTGCATACCTGCTTATTTTTTTAGATTCCATTGTCCATTATACAATAGTGTGTTTGTCCATGCCCAACATTTCCTTGTTCCAGTTTTTCCCTCATGCTATTCATTCATGCATTTAAAACATTTTTATATTATTAACTTTTTATTTAGGTAACATTAGTTTAAAACACTGTATGGCTTTCAGGTGTACAATTTCTCACCTCAGTAATTACATATATATCAACCCACGCCCATCACCAAATGTCCAGTCAGCATTCACACCCAGCCAATCAACCCCCTGCACCTATCCCCTCCTCTCCACCCCTCTAGAAGCCATCATCCTGTTGTCAGAGTCAAATGGGTTTGTTTTTGGTTTGGTTTGGTTTGTTTGATTGCTTTTTGTTCTCTTTATATTCCACAACAAGTGAAATCATATGGTACAGTATCTTTTAATTATACCTAATCCTCAAGGAACCCAAACCACTGCTTTCTCTTTCTTTGTCTTCAGGTTTCAAAGGTTCCCTGAAAAAAGTACATACTAGTTCAGATTACTTCCTTTATAAATTCACCATCAAGACCCTTCAATACTGTCCTGTAATCCTGCTATATTAACCTGGGACATTCTCTCATTCTCTACAATGTGTTTTTCTATTATTCTGTACTAACCTTAATGGCCACATCCCTACAATTTGTTGTATTATTTGGAGATAATCTCTTCTAATTGACAGAAAAGAAAATAAAAGACATTAGAGGGAAAATTTCCTGTTAATGAACATAATCGATTTACTACATCTGCTCTTATCTTTATCTCCTTTTGTGATTTAACAGAAGCCCTCTTCCTATCAAAGACAATATCCTAACTCCTGCTTTGAATTGCATCACCTTCTTTCCTGGTTGGATCCTTATATTCAATATCTTCTCTCAGCTGGAACTTGTCATTAGCTTTTAAACATTCTAACATTTTCCAAATTGCTAAAAATTAATAATTAAGAAGAGTAAAATGAAAGGAGAAGTAAAATCAAACTCATCATTTCTCTACCCAACCATTGTCTCTAATGCCCTATCTTCTCTCTTCTTCAAAGTCAGTTTTTAAAAACATTTCTATAACATTTTTTCCTGTATTTGGCTATTATGAATAATGCTTCAGTGAACATAGGAGTACAGCTGTCTCTTTGAAATCCTGATTTCAATTATCTTTACTATATATACACAGAAGTTGAATTGCTAGATTATTATATATACAATTACTGAGGTGAGAAACTGGTAATTCTGTTTTTATTTTTTTAGTAACTTCCATACTTTTTTCCATAGCGATTACATGATTTTACATTCCTACCAACAATGTGTAAGAGTTCCAATTTATCTATATTCTTACCAACACTTGTTACTTTTTTTGGTAATCGTTTTCCTAACAGGATATCATTAAGTTGTGATTTTGATTTGCAGTTCCCTGATGATTACTGATGTTTAGTTAGTTTTCATGTAACTGTTGGTCATTTGTATGTTTTTTTGAGTAATGTCTATTCAAGTCCTTTACCCATCATTTTTTAAGTTAAATTATTGTTATGATTTTCTCTTGTTAATGAGTTGGAATTCCTAACATGTTGTTTTTTAATCCCTTAGTAGAGCTATGATTTATAAAAGTCTCCTCCCATTTTATAAGTTACCTTTACGTTCTACTTACTGTTTTCTTTGTTGTGAAGAAGCTTTTTCAATTTAGTGTAGTTCCACTTGTCTATTTTTGATATTGAGGCCTTTGTTTTTGGTTTCATATTTAAATAATCATTGTCAAGATCAATGTCAAGAGACTTCCCTCCAAATGCCCATCAACAGATGAATGGTTAAAAAATGTGACATAGGGCCTCCCCTGTGGCGCAGCGGTTAGGCGCTGCGCTGTGGAGCTGTCGGCAGCGGCGACAGGAGTTCGACGCCCAGCCGGGGAGAATCCCACATGGCGCAGCAGACCTCTCCTGCCTCGCCCTCTGCTCCCCTCAGCAGTGTATTTCTGATCTGTCTGTTCTGCTCCCCGCTCTGTCTCTGGTGAATCCTCTCACCGCCCCACGCCTCTGGCCTGTACCCCAGCTTGTATGTATAAATAAAAAATAAATCTTTAAAAAAAAAAGTGACATGTTTACAGTGGAATATTATTCAGGCTTAAAAAAGAATGAAACCCTGCCATTTGTGGCAACATGGATGAACCTGGAAAACAAAATACTAAGTGAAATATACTATGTACTATGTAAATATACTGTACAGAAAGACAGATACTACATTATTCCACTTATGTGAGGTATC
Organism: Scalopus aquaticus; assembly: GCA_004024925.1. Taxonomy (NCBI): domain Eukaryota; kingdom Metazoa; phylum Chordata; class Mammalia; order Eulipotyphla; family Talpidae; genus Scalopus; species Scalopus aquaticus. The sequence goes on from PVIJ01023726.1 coordinate 3,651, forward strand.
TAAAAAATAAGACTTACAGAAGCAAAGAATAGAATGCTGGTTCTCAGGGATTAGAGGTGGGGGGATGAGAAGTTGTTCAACATATATAAATTTTCAGTTATGCAAGACGAATAATTTCTAGAGATCTGCTCTACAGCATAATACCTATAGTTACCAATACTATATTGTGCACTTAGATATTAGGTGGGAAGGTAGATCTCATATTGCCACACAAACACAAAGGGATAGATGCACACTTTTGGAGATTAAGAATATGTCTATTATCTTGATTGTGCTGATGGTTTTGTGGGTGTATGCATATGTCCAGACTCATCTAATTATATACATTAAATATGTGCCAGTTTTTGATATGTCAGGTACACCTCAATGAAACTGTTTAAAAAAGTTTGTGTTTGGTATTTTCACTTTGTCATTTCCTCCTGATTCTTCAATTCTACCTTGTTTACATTTCCATTCTGCTATTTTTTTGTATTCAAGTGAATTATTAGTGTGTTTATTTTTGTATCTTTTTGTTTGTTTTCTTTTTTTAAAGATTTATTTATTTTTGCATAAAAACTGGGGTGTAGGTCAGAGATGTGGGGCGGTGAGAGGGTTCACCAGAGACAGAGTGGGAGCAGGACAGGCAGATTGAGGGACATACACTGCTGAGGGGAGCAGCGGGCGAGGCAGGAGAGGTCTGCCGCACCATGTGGGAAGCTCCCTGGCCGGGCATCCACCTGGCGCTGCAGCTGCCAACAGATCTGCAGCGCTGCGCTTAACCTGTTGCGCGACCAGAGAGGCCCTCTTTATGTTTTCTTTAACTAAATCATGGTAGCTGTCACCAATATGTGGCGAACATTTTATTGATATAATTTTCACTAACTCAAATGATATGCTTTCTGTAAGAAAACTGAATACACATAAATTAGAGTGCAAATTGCTTTTATAGTTTGAGCTATTCTTTTTATAAGGATTCTTGTAAGCTTTGACATCTCTAGTAGAAAGAAAAAATAAAAAATATGTAGAAATTTAGTGGTGGCTTTCTTTGTATACAACCAAAGTGCTTGGCACTATTAAGTATATAGCACCATATAATATGCATTATAATTCAATATATAGAACTAATTGCCTATAATGTCCACAATTTTAAAACGAGTTGTTAAACTGTTAAGATGTTTTTTCCCTCAAAATTAAGATATGCTAGTCAGACCTGAGAATAGCCTCTAGAGGGCGACCAAGTTGCATCCACTGCAAACAACTGAATCAGAATTTAATATTGCCTTTCACTAAAGTAGAGGCATTCTAAAGTTAACATTTGAAAAAAAAGGAATAATAATTAATCCTTGAAAAAATACCATCATCTGAAGTCTCAACATCCCTGCAAATGTTGGATATTTAAGGAGACCACCTATAATTTGATGTTTTAGCAGAGCAAGGGCCTTTGAATCTAGGTAGAACTCACAGAGCTACTAGAAGACTGCTGATGAGTGCTGAGGAGGGTGTCCTGTGGGAAGAGGGTGGACATTTCATAGTGGAGAAAAGGGTGAGTACTGTGGTCCCACCAAACTAGGATGTTGTTCACATTATAACAAAATAAAACAAAGTGGCAGGTGTATGGTCATGGAGATTGTAAGTTAGGTAGCTTTGTTTAACTTTTAAAAATATATATATATTTATTTATTTATGCATACAAGCTGAGGTACAGACCAGAGGTGTGGGGTGGTGAGAGGGTTCACCAGAGAGAGTGGAAACAGGCAGAGCAGAACAGGCAGATCGTTGGAAACACACTGCTGAGGGGAGCAGTGGGCAAGGCAGGAGAGGTCTGTTTGCCATGTGGGAATCTCCCCGGCTGGGTGTCGAACTTGCGTCGCTGCTGCTGACAGCTCCACAGCGCAGCGCTTAACCACTGCGCCACCAGGGAAGCCCGCCCTAAACTTTTCGATGTATTTATTAGTCAGCAATTTCTCATAATGCCACACAAGATACATTAAAAATCGGTACCTACAGGGACATGATGGATTATCACAGCAGATAAATTCAACAGCATGTATTGGGTCATCACTCTTAATTTTTATCAATTTCTGAAATGTGTCCTCTCACTCTTCCCATTTCCTAGGTCCTAAAATAAATGAAATATAAACCTACACTTATTCAAACACTCATTCATGGCTCTGAACTCCAGTTCTCTAATTTTTATTCTAGCCAGTCCCTAATCTTCCTTTTCCCCTCACAAATACTGTGACCTTCACTTCTCTAAATAAATAAATCTAAATTTAATTTACAATAAGAACTTATTTTACTGTGGACAATAAATGAAAGTTTCATGTGTATGATTTTATTTCCCCCCTCAAAATTTCATTCGCATAAAACTAATTGGACAGTGAGATCAGGCTGTAAGAGTCCAAACTCAGTTTTTTTCTCACTGCCCAGAAAGTCAAATTCTGAACCACTAGAATTGTTTTTCACAAATGAGTTTATTCAAAGTGGCCACTAAGGCAGTTGTTGGGATTGAAACCCTAAAATTTGTTACCTGAATGGTGGGAGTCCCATGATTATATAAGGGGGGAAGGAAAATGAGTATGTTCAGGAAAAGAAGAGATTGTGGGGAATTCCAATTTTCAGGTCCAAGGGAGAGTCTCCTGGCGGCCATCATGCAGCAACAACCAGCAGGTGTTTGCTTTTCATGTTACCATTAACCTCAGAGAGGCACAGATAATTTTTGTTAGCAAAGTACACACTTTTTCCAGTTTCTGGGAATGTAGTTGGAGGGAAATGCATTATTTGCATATTAAAACTTAATCACAAAGGGGGGATAGGGGAAAGAGAGAAAAAGTGTGGCTATAATTTAATTCTTTTTAGTCCTACTTCTTAGCCCAGGGGAGTTTTTTGTTTGTTTGTTGTTGTTTTTTAAAATGGTGAATATCCGGCTACAAAGCCAAATGAAGTCATCTTTTTGAGAATGCAGTGGAGCCAAGCTTTAATGGTGTGTCTTTCCCACCCTTCATATCTTCAGTCTACAGTGTAAACCTCAAATCATAATAAATACACCTCCAAAGTCACATAGAGGAAATAAAAATGACTTCTGTTGCAAAGATTCACTATACTATAGAATATTTAAACAGTTGACAAAGATAAAATTTGCCAGCTCTCTCTTTTCTTCTGATTTCCCCTTCTTCATCTTGTTAAAGGGAACAGACTTAAAACATTTTTTTTAGTAGCAATAAATGATTAACAGGTTTAGGTGGCAGAGATTGTCACCTTTCCAGAGGGAATGAAACCAATTTCTTAACTGATTTTGATACTTTACTAGGGTTATTAGCCTTCCAATTTTGTAAATACAGCATGCCGGGCACTGCATTCACAGCTTTCCAAATATTTTTAATTGCTCCTTAGAATAATCATGTGCAATGTGTTTTAGTATTCTCATTTTATAGATGAGGAAATTAAAGTACAGACATAGTAAGTGGTGGAGCTGGAATTTAAACTTATCCAAATTTATTTAGTTATAATTCTCTTATTCTTAGACTTTTAATCATATCCTTTATCAGATTATGGAAGCAATTTTCAGTACAAAATTAAATGTGGTGGAACTTCACTTATGCTTTTTAATGATATAGTACCAAAAGCACAAGCTTCGATACTACAAAACTACACAAGTTTTCAATGCTGGAAAACTTATGCAGCATTTTAAGGAATGATACAACCGTGATGTAGAAGATAGATTGAAGGAAGATTAATAAGAACTGTAACTGCCCTGATGCTTCACCTACATGACTGGGCTGCACTAAGATACCTTTTAGAGTACTGTATTATTTACTATACCCCCAAATTATATACAAAGTTGTAAAGCACTGTTACCTTAGTAGATATAATGCAATTTTAAAAAAGAGAGCTGTGATAACCACTTTGTTTCAGAATTTTTAGATAGGATATCTTTACTGGTGTTCCCAGTCATTGGTTTGTTAAGCCAGAAAAGAGAGCTGAGAATAGAATTTAAGAGTTGGAAATTAAAAATTAAGAGTTGGAAGAAGTTGGAAGCTAGGAGATACCAAATACATCAGAGTGAAGTAAAACCATAGAAGAGAAGTTAATAGAAATAAAACAAGGTCAGTGAGGAGAAGGTAAGCATAATACTATAGGAGAGGAAAGGATGAAGCAGGATGATTTATGATTCATTCATCAAAATTTACTGTATCATTAAGGGACTCGTTTCTGTAGACTTTAAGCTGTGAAAAACATTCCGGGGATTACATTTTTATCTGAGTGACTATTTTTTTTAAATGTATGGGGTTAGTTATATTGATCACCATTTCTAAAAGTATAGAGAAATGATCATAAATGAAGGAAGGAGGTGCTAGAACATCTGGGATGAGAGTGGGATAAGATGCAAAGATTCAGGATTGAATGGGATTTAGAGATGTGTTATTTAGGTTTATTTCGGAGGAGAGGTGCCCTTCCTCTGTAAATGGAGGGAAAATGAGAGATGTAGAAAGAAGAATATGTTCAATATTAGCTACAAAAATGCATTGTACATTTTATTGGAGAAGGGTAGTAGATCTTAAATTCCATTATTTTAAAGCCCATGATATAAATGCTAATCACTGTCATTACTCTGGCATCATGCGTATTGTGGACAGCACCCCTTCTGTGCGCACTGTGCTTAGAGCCTCCCACACAGCACTTCTCAAATTCTGAAGCAATATTTCTCAGAGAGATTTGCAAAGTGTGGTTTAAAAACTGCAAAATTATATCCAGAGCAGCTAACAATTTGCAAAGGGTCTTATCACCTTGAAAAGAATAATTTGCCAGTAGTACGAAGTTTACCTAACAGATTTCTGCTGTGAGAAGAAGACTATGTGGGAGCAAAATTATAAAGGGAAGAATTTCGTAGGTCCATCTAACCCCTTGATGTGGAAATTAGACCAATGTTTAGCTCTGAAATTATATAAATATGCCCAAATCTAAACCAGTGGTTTTCAAATTTTGGTAGGTGTTAGAAGTGCCTGGTAAGCTTGTTAAAAGACAGGTGTTGGAAACCACGCTGAAATTAACTGTGTCAAAATAGTGAAGCAAAGAGTCAAACCTTTTGTTTTTCTGTAAGATCATCAGAGAACTTTATGCATGCCAAAGTTTGAGATTTATTGATCACAATATTTCCCATTAACAATTGTATGTTGAATGATAGAATTGGATCTTCACTAGTGAGCTTAATGTAATATATTACATGTTGAGTTTCAGTGATGCAGACCTGAAACTTATTTAATGTTATAATGCAATATTACTTAAATCAAAATTTCCCATTAAGCAGATGTCTCTTTAAATTCTCTAAGGCAGCAGGAGAAGTGTTTTTTGGTTATTAGTAGAGTAGCTCTACTACTCAGGGACTAAGAAAGTCAGGATCATAGACTAAAGAATGTTGAAATTTGAGAGGGGTCTTGGTGCTTGTCTTGTTAAATCTGTATGTTTTGTAGATGTGAAGACTGTGGCTTGAAAGGTATAAGAACTCTTTTAACAGTCACAAAGTGATACAAAGAGCTGACAATTGAAACTAAGATTTTTGGTGTTTGCCTATAACGCCCATGTTTAACATTAAACATACTCATATAATTTCCTTTGGCTGAAATTATATTTCTGTCTACCCCCAAAACATTATTTCTTGTATCTGTAAACAATCTGTTTTTCTTTAAGTGTTCCAGTTTACAAGGTAAAAGGAAAGCTGACTACAATTTGTGGGTTGAGTTCCTGAATCGTTTATATTTATGAGAGTGGCAAATGACACATGTCCATGGAAGGATTTGAAACACTGCTTTCTCAGACATATGTACTTGCTTTCTCTGCCCTGTCCTCTCAACTCCTCCCTCTACATACGATTTCTCAATTTCCTTCAGAAGAAATTAATTTGGGAGTTTAAATTATTCTTTTTATCGTGGTTCTTTCAAAGATTGATTTGTGAAAAAGAGCTGATTCATTGTCTTACCAGTAGCTTCAGAAAACAAATGGGTTTTTGATTGTTTCCTTTTATGAGTGGAAGGCTTCAGGGCAGAAAGAAACTATTACAGACCTTTTGTTTGAGAGAAAGAAAATATTTTGATATTTTAAGTGTGGTAGGCAGTTCAAAATTGGGATTGAGAGGAAACTAAAGATAAACCTTTCATTGAACGGCCTTTCCAGGGGTTGGTCCAAGCTATGTGTAACAAATAAATATTGGGGAGTGAGGGTGAGGGGTTCCTTTCTGTCTTTTTCAGTATCAAGTGAAAATTTAGGCCTAAGTCAGCATGTTTGTGAAGCAACACCACACCTTAAATCCCCTCTGTTGGAAATACCTAACATGATTTCTTTCTTGCTTTCTTGGAGCCCATACTGCTATAACATGTAAACTAGGGAACACATTCTAAACTTTGATAAAGGCAAAAAGTACTTTGTTTATTGTTTTTTTGAAGATTTATTTATTTATGCATACAAGCTGGGGGGCAAGCCAGAGGCCTGGTTAGGCGAGAGGGTTCACCAGCGACAGAGTGGGGAGCAGAATAGGCAGATCGACGGAAATACACTGCTGAGGGGAGCAGGGGGCGAGGCAGGAAAGCTCTGCCACGCCATGTGGGAATCTCCCTGGCCGGGTGTTGAACTTGTGTCACTGCTGCTGATAGCTCCACAGCGCAGCGCTTAACTACTGCACCACCATGGAGGCCCCCATTTATTGTTTGTGGTTCCTGTTTGATTTTTTTGTATTGCGGCATTTAGTTTACTGATGTTGTACATAAAATTTCTCATGGCTTACAACTCTATAACCAACAATTAAAATATAAATTATTGACTAGAAGAAAATCATAGATTTACTTAACAGCTTTCAGTAAAACCTACATGTGAAGAGAAAAAATGTTGAATAATCCAACATACAGATCAGAAACTGATATAAGCAGGTGATTTGGAGGAGCATCAAATAGTAATATATAATAATGTAGCCAGAAGATGGGAATTTGAGCCACCTGTCACCACCAAATGCCAGTAGAGTAGAGACAGGAATTGAATTTTTAAGGTGTGTTTTAATCAGACAGCGACAATCTGGAAGATGCGGGCAGGAGTTGGGGGAGGTTACCATGCTAAAAAAACTGTGTTAACATTTCATTTCCTCCTGGCTTGTTATAGTGAGTTGAACAAAGGCAGTTCAGCAGTAAGCAGGCCTTCAATGCTGCTAGGAGCTTGTGATGTCCAGCTTAGGAGCTCCTTATCACCCTCCTTGACATCAGGCCTCACACTCATCCCAGTCTTCAGTGGCTGCTCTTCAGATAGCACTGACTCCTCAACTCCTCCAGACGTGTCTTGGGGCTGGAAAATTAACTCAGAGCAGACAGGCTGTAAACAATATGTGTGTGCAGGTTTCCTACTATACCATGCCTAATGACTAGTGTCTCAACAGATCTCAACCTCTTCCCTAACCCCTATCAATAATATGTAATTAAGTTCAGTCATACAATTAATTGGGGGTACATCACTTTAAACATCCATGCCACACCTTTTTATTTTTTATTATATTGACAAAAATGGAAAAGACTTCCACCATCCAGGCCCTCACAAAGTTGTAAGGATGTATGCATTCTTATATATTTTTTGAGAATGTGTAAATTAGTGTGCTCTAATTATCATATACTAGCATCATCTACTGCAGTTTAAGATGTGTAGAATTTTGAAACACAAGTGCCATTGCTAGGAATATATGCTGAAATAATTTCCACATAGCACAATTAGGGTTAACTAAATTTTGGATTTATAATACAGAATAATAAAGAGTTGTTTAAAAGAATGAGTGAAAGTTTCACATACTGAAATGGAGAGCTCTAAGACTTATAAAAAACTAGTAGAACAATAAATAGTATTACACACCAATTTATGATTTTGTCAACTTAGATTTAGTTAATTTTATTATGTCATATAATAGTGTAAAATGTAAGGCTTGGTTGTTTAGATAATACTATACATGTTGTATATGAAAAGAATGACATAGAATCCTGATTAAAATAGAAGGATTTCCCTCCACTTTCCAGCTTCTCAGTGAATGGGTTGTCTGCTGATAATTGTGGGTGCTCAGCCTTTTCATGAAATTTGGCTTGAGTTGTACTTCACTCAAGATTACAGGGTCTGTGCATGGTGTGAGGTAGTGGTCTAGTTTCATTCTGTTCCATGTAGCAGTCCAGTTTTCCCAGCACCATTTATTGAACAAAGTGTCCTTGTTCCATTGCATATTCTTTGTTCCTTTGTCAAAGATTAGTTGTCCATAAATATGTGGGTTTAGATCTACAAAGAGCTGACATGATTCAACAAAAACAAAGTAAACAATCTAGTCAAAAAAGGGGCAGGAGAGCTAAAATGATACTTCTCCAAAGAGGAGATGCAGATGACAACAGGTATATGAAAAAATGTTCAACATCACTTGTAATCAGGGAACTGCAAATCAAAACCGCAGTGAGATACCACATTACACCAGTAAGAATGGCACACATTAAAAAAAAAAAAAAACACCAGGAAACAACAAATGTTGGTGAGGATGTGGAGAAAAAGGAACTCTCCTACACTGCTGGTGGGAATGCAAACTGGTCCAGCCACTGTGGAAAGTTGTGTGGAGGTTCCTCAAACTACTAAAAATGGAGCTTCCATATGACCCAGCAATTCCACTCCTAGGAATCTACCCAAAAGACACAAAAACATTAATTGAAAAGAGCACCTGCACCCCTGTGTATATTGCAGCACTATTTACAATAGGTAAGATATGGAAACAACTCAAATTCCCAAAAACAGGTGACTGGATCAAGAAGATATGGTACATATACACAATGGAATATTTCTCAGCAATCAAAAAAGATAGACCTGTGTCATTCACAGCAACATGGATGGAGTTGGAACAGATTATGCTCAGTGAAATAAGTCAGAAAGAAAAAGAAAAAAATATTGCATGATTTCACATATAGGGGGAATGTAGGGGAACCAAATAAGGTATCAGGAAAAAATAAATATAATAAATTTAAAAAATAAGGAGGCAACTATAAATCAGAGACATTCTGTAGGGGAGGGAGAGGAATCAAAACGGGAGGGGAGCGTATAAGAGACTATGGGGATGGTTCATGGGAGAGTTGGTGGTGGGAATTTTACAGTGACTACACCTGAGAGGAGAAAGAAAACATTGTGCAAAAAGGAAGAATGATGTAAAATAAATAAATATCTATATCTGTCTATCCTCTTATCTATCTAATCACAGGGTCTGCATATAACGACTAGTCATTGATAGGGTACAAATGCCCAGACTCTTTACTGCAATGTAAGACAGTTATGAAGGGTCATCCCAGTTTTCTGTATGGGATGCACTGTATTATGGTTCTGCATTATGGTTCACCTTCCCCCTTTGACCAATCCTGCCTCCGTCATTCCTTTCCATAGAGGTGATTGTGAGGGTACTTCCTAATATAACTCTCACATAGCAATCTATTTTTGAGGATATGCTTCTTAGGGAACCCAAACTACACTTCAGATTAGTTGTTGATATACACTTCTATTGAGGTAAATTTGAATGGATGGCAAAAAGGAAACTTAATATTTTGTTATTTTATTGACACCTGAATCGAGTTTCTATGAATTCATGTGAGGTCTGTCACACTTTGGGAACATGGCCCAATCTTTCTATGGGTAAAAAAACAATTTTTTTTCTAAATTTAAAAAATAGGTCAGAAAATTAATTCTACTTCATTAACTGGAGGTTACCTTATATATTTGTATCTTAAAATTTGGAAGTTGAAATTCTTCCTCAAGATTTGCAGAGGAAACTCCCATGGACCTTATATTCTCCTTGACATTAAAATTTTGCTCACCAAAAAGTGTCGCAACCTAGACCCCCATATTGTCTTGACAAGGTCACTCTATGGGGGGAGCCTTCAAAGAAGTGTTCCCAAAGTCAGGATGCGATATTTCTTCTTGCAAATAAATTTAAGTATAATTTCAGGAGAACAGTAACTAAGTTTCTCCACCATGCCTGCATTCATTGGCCTTACTCATTAGCTCCTGGCAGCGAGATAT
>PVIJ01023727.1:0-13685 GCA_004024925.1 Scalopus aquaticus
CAAGATAACAGTTGTTTGCAGTCAGCACATCAAATGTCCGATGTGACAGACAGACTGGTGTTAGGGCAGCCCCACCTCACTCCAGCCCTTTCCCCACATCCTCCCAACTAGGGGTTCTCCTGCTGCCCCCATTGGGTCATCTAAATCTAATGAGCTCCCTCATCTCTGCCCATATATCTTCTTTTACCATTTGGTGAAAGTCATTTTTGGTCTCTGATTCATAACTGTTTCTTTAAAGAAACACTCCTAATTGAGTTTATTTTATTTCCCATCCAATGTCACTTCATCACGGACTTGAGATTCCCTCAGGGCCACAAACTAAGGAGGAAACACCTACTGGGACGGGAAGAATGATCATGAATTGGAAGGGCATCTCCCCTTCCCCTGGAATATCTAACATTTCTGTTCTTCCTCCAGAGCCAATTCCAGTTCTTGCTGGAGCCCCTGTTACAATTCACCAAAATGCCGCGCTCGTGGTAACATGCAGATTTGCCGGAAAGTGCAAGCACCTGAATGCAGGTGGGTTTCATCCCCAGAGGCAGCGGGCCATGACCTCCTCTCTCCATTTCACCAGAACTTTCCCAGCTTTAGCTCTGGACATGACATGTTCTGGCCAGGTCGACCCCCAGCGCCGCAGGAGGAATGGTCCCTGTGATGTCAGCTCAAGTGGGCCACACAGTTCGGGTCGCCATGGTTGTTCTGCGTCTATGTCAGTGTCCTGCCAAGGACTGGCGTTTGTCCCAGTGGACTCAGTAAAGTCTTCTGCGTGGACAACATCCAGTCTGGGGAGGGTCTGAGTTAGACAGGGCAGAAGAAGGAGAAATTCATCTCGTCCCTTTGTAACACGGCTGGAACTGGGTCATTTCATCTCATTCTCTGCCCACTTGCTGAAGTTCATGTCACGTGTCCCCTAGTTCTCAGGCATTTGGACTGGAAACGAATGAAAACACCTGCTGTCCAGGCTCCCCAGCTTACAGATGGCAGATGATGGGGTTTCCCACCTCAGGAACCAAGGATCTCAGGACCAATTCCTGACCAGAAGTCAATCTCCTCATAATCTACCATTAATTAATTTTCAAAGCTTTTACTGGCCACGTTCTTATTTCCCCGGGTGAATAACTGGTACCTTCACATTGATGTCCCCCAGTCCGGTCTGGGTCACGCATCGTGGGCGCATCAGTACCCTGGTCACAGCACATGGGCATGGCCGCTGCTCCACAAACAGAATAACATCCTGGGACCTGACCCTTGTCTATGAGGCTGGCAGAGGCGGCTTCTGCCCAAAGGGGGTGCGTCTCTATGGAGACAAACCAAGAGACCGAGGGGCTTCTGTCTGTTTCTCAACCAAACGTCTTGTAGAAATCTGGGGTCTTGATTGTACGGCCACCAGTGGGACCTTTAAGAATATCTACTTGTGTCCCGTGAGACATGGTACAGACTCACATCTTCTGCAGTGGGAGCAGCAGCGCACCAGATTGATAATCCTAATTCCCGGTCCTGATACAGGGCAGGAAGGGCACTATAACCAGCTAAGGACACTGTCCATATAGTTACTGGTCACTGCACACTATTGCAAGACTACTTAGGCTCAGGGAACAACAACAATGGGATTTATTTAACAAACCAGGGAAAACAAAGAGCCACTGAGGACAAAATGGCCATTTACCTCACCAGAAGCTGTGTCCAGTCTTTTAAGTCCCAAATAAAAAGCAGCTAGAATGGTGTCTTCCCGCCAGTAAGGACACAGTGCTCCTCTCCAGAATAATAGGCCACATGTCTAAGATGGTGTCTTCGAGTCTCTGTAGACACAGCGCAGCCAGACTGTAGGCCAGGATCTTAGTTATGAGGAGAACAAAAGACACAACTGGAGATGCTCCCTGAGCTGCCACGATGCCCCCGCACAGCACCAAGCCAGCAACACTCAAAACAGCAGCTACAGCAGCCAAAGGACCCAACAAACGTCTGCACTCACGCATTGCAGTAAAGTGCCCAGCTCCCGCTCTTTGCCTTCTTTTCGCTGCTATAGCAGTAACAGAACCAGCAGCGGTTTCCAGTCCCTCGGCTACTTGTAAAGACTTTAAACATTTCCTCTTTAAGAGTGGTGCGGTGGGGATCAAAGCCACTGGCCCCAAAGTAACTGAAGATTCCAAAAATGATAAATCTAGAACTCTGCACTTGACAGCTCAAAGCTCCTGGCAGCTCAATCCCAAACTCTAAACCATGGTGGCTAAAAAATGTCTGCTGTTCCACCTCCAGTCCCTTTTGCTTTTTCATTAGAGTCTCCACCTCAAACTGGGATACCTTTTAGCATTTTTTTCTGGTGAGACAATGAGAATGTGCACAATGTAAGGAAAATAGTCACTGCAAAATGATCTACTGGGGCAGAGAGGAAGTAGAGTGAGGAGTTGTGGTCGAAGACAGATCACATGATGACTGAAAAGTCCAGATTAGGAGGAGCGTTTATTTGAGGATGCTCCATCGGTAATTCATGGTTTAAAATCTCTCAGCTTATTTTTGGTGAACAAGCTGTTTGAATGAAATGGATGCACAGAGAATGCCTAGGTACTATGGGTCTTGTCTGAGCACAAGATCATGGGTCTTGCAGTAATTAGAGTAGTGGAGAAGGGAGAGGTGGTTCTGCAACTGAGTTGACTGATTAGGTGTTGGAAGAGTTATGTATACAGGAAAGTCTCCCTGTTCTACAGTGGAACAAGTGAAATTTCAACCTACCTGTAATGTTATACTCCTGCTGTTAGAAAGGGGGTAGAATCCTTGCTTCTTCCCAGGTGATTGTTGGCAAGCCTTCCACAGTTCTTGATATAAAGCTGTCAGTGTTCAATCTCTGGCTTGGACTGCCTGTGGCATTCTCTCTCCTCTTTGTTTGTGTTTCATGTTTTCTTCTTATTAGACACTGGTCGTACTGGATTTGGATGCACTCTAATGTATGTGTTACATCATCTTGATTTGATTTCACTGCAAAGGTACTTTTTTCCAAACAAGGCCTTATGTCCTTATTGGAGATTTAGAATGATGCCTCTTTTGTTTGTTTGTTTGTTTGTTTTTGAGATGCTATTCAACTAAAAACACCAAGTATATGGAAAAATTCCAGTTATTTTTCCATTGACCTCCAGTTTAATTCCATTATGGTATGAGAGTATATTTTGTGAGATTATCATGGTTATAAAAAATACAATTCATTTTATTATTCAACACACATCATATTTTGTGAAATGGGAAAGTATGAATTTTTTTGTGATCTTTAAAGGCATATTTTATAAATGTCAATTATGTTAACGTGGATCATGGTGGTGCTGGTCCTTTCGTGTCATATTAGTTTCTGTATAATTGTGCTATCAATGACTGCGAATGGAATGATGAATCTTGCAGATTTTTCCCGCTCTCATTTCAGTCTATCCGTTTTATCTTCCTGTGACATGAAGTTGTCTTCTTAGTTGTGACGATTTGACCCTTGATAGCTACATTATATGTTTCTATGACCAGGGTAATTTTCCAACCCAGTTGATTTTTAAAGTATCATTATATACATTATAGCTTTCTTTTGTTTACTTTTTCTGGTATACTTTGTCCTTTCCATAGATACTTCCTGTGTGCTTATTTTTCAGGTGTGCTAATGGCAGAAATCAAATTTTCTTTTGTACTTTTTGTCTAGTTGTTAGTTTCAAAAGCTAGGAAAGGGAGAATGACTTGGAGGGCCCAGGAGGGAGAAATTCTGTCACAACTGGGAGGGGAAGACCAGGAGCTGGAGAGAGGAAAGTGCAGGAATTTCCTACTCCCCAGGCTGCAGCCAGGGCCTTTGGGTGCACCATCTGTGGCCACCAGGGGGCAGCAAGGTCCTGTGTTTGTGGAACTTCCTGGCTGTGGTTCAACCAGAACTGGATGAAGTTTTAGGAGCTGTTTCTCTCTGAGCTTTTCTTAGGATGAAGCAGGACTCAGATGTCCCAAAATGCTTTGTGATATCAAGCTCAGACCATGGGATACAAAAGGAAAAGGTGAAACTAATTACTGGTTTGCTGTAACTTCAAATGCAGCTTTATCTCCCAAGAGTCTTCTCTGCTTTCCTTTGCAAGGGACTCAAATAGCTGCTCCCTGCATATTCTAAGACTTTTCCTGCATTCAGAGGAGAATGATGTTCCATGCTCTCTACATACCACATGGACCTGAAACTTATACTTTTCATCTGAAATTTGAATCAATTTTAACCCAAGAAATAGAAAAAATGATGAATTAAAAAATAGTGTTATGGATTTTCAAGAGAGAGGGAGATATATTATTACAAAGGTTCTATGACATCCGTTTTGGGGAGATTTATCTGATTTGGCTGATTTGGACATTTTGGCTGATTTATTTCGCCTGTGGAAGTGGTGACATGGAAGAAAATGCAAGTTGAAAAGAATGAATCTCTGACCTTGCACTTGAATCTAAGAAGGAGGAAGCAGATTTGCATACAGGCCCCTCTCTCCTCTTAGGCAGTGGAGAAGATAAGAGAGATCTGGGGGAGCCAGGCCCCGAATTGGGCTCGAGAATGCAGAGACCCTGGCTTGTCTCCACCATGGCCTGGACTGTGCTCCTCCTCACCCTCCTCACTCAGGCCGCAGGTGAGGCCTCCAGGGAAGGGACCCTGAAGACATCAGGCTGACCCTTTATCTCCTCCTGCTCAGGTCACCTGTGGCCAGACTGAGCTGGTGTGTTTTTGTCTCTTTTCAGGTTCCTGGGCCCAGTCTGGACTAACTCAGCCTTCCTCAGTGTCTGGGACTCTGGGACAGTCAGTCACCATCTCCTGTGTTGGGACCAGCAATGACATTGGGAGTTATAATGCTGTATCTTGGTACCAGCAGAATCCTGACAAGACATCCAAGCTCCTGATCTATGGAGTCAGCTCCAGGCCCTCTGGTATCCCCGATCGCTTCTCTGGATCCAAGTCAGGCAACACGGCCACGCTGACAATCTCTAGTCTCAAGCCTGAGGATGAGGCTGATTATTTCTGTGCCTCATGTAAGAGTGGTAGTACTTTCCACAGTGGTGCAAATTAATGGGGAAGTGAGACAAGAACCTGCCCTGTGCTCACAGCCTCCCTTTCGCACTGAAGATGCTTCCCCCACTCTGTGCAGATGGGGCTTCAGGCACGTGTCCTTGAAAATTTGTGTCCCTCTTAGCCCCTTTCGCTCGGTTATACAAACCACAGAAGCACTGTTTTATTTTCAGGGTGCAATGATATTTTTTCCACCTTTGTGAGTGAGCCCAGTGACTGGAGGGTCATCAGTGACTGGAGACAGCGGACAGGGAGCTCGGGCTGTTCTCCTATGTGGGGCTGGGTCTCAGCTGTTGGATTTGCTGGAACATGTCTTGGGTCCCAGCCACGTGTGTGATGCTGCTCCCCTCTGTTCTGCCCTAGGATGTGTCCCTGTGGACATAAAGTCTGGCGTTTTCTGTACCCGCGTTCCAATAATTATCCGTGACTGTTCTAGAATGTCTGGATCTGTCCAAGTATTAATGTTTTCAAGAGAGCATGGAGAGAGCAAGCCTCTCATGGTTCTCTGCCTTTAGGAGGGCTCATGCTTTTCTTTACAGGGTACTAGTATCATTGTTAAAAGTGAGCTGTAGTAAAACAGCGCCCAGAGGGTGAGTGAGCCAGAGGCCCCCATCATTGAACCTGTCGACTGGAGCTTCCAGCTTGGCCTGGGGGCTGCAGGTGCAGTACGAGCAGCGATATTTTTTTACATATTAAAAAATCATACTTCAGGCTGGAACATCTGTGGATTTGGAATTGGACTTCTTCAGGCCAAGTGCAGTTAACACTTGCCATGTTTCATTCTTGCTACACATTTGTGGTTTTTTCCCTTTCAATGACATGTGACATATGACACAGCACTATACTTGCAATGAAACTTGTTTGGAGTTAAGGATGCAACAATGTGATTGTGCTGTGGATTGGTCATCCACAATGACCAGAGTGAGCTACTCCTATTGCCGGGTTTGAGCAATGGGGACCGAGGAGAGAATGAAATGTGTACGATGGTCCGGGAAGCATGTTCTTCAGTTGAAATTTTGGTAACAATCATAAAGGGAAGAAACCAAGGAAGGACGTGGAAGTGACTGGAGACAAGATAACAGTTGTTTGCAGTCAGCACATCAAATGTCCGATGTGACAGACAGACTGGTGTTAGGGCAGCCCCACCTCACTCCAGCCCTTTCCCCACATCCACCCAACTAGGGGTTCTCCTGCTGCCCCCTATTGGGTCATCTAAATCTAATGAGCTCCCTCATCTCTGCCCATATATCTTCTTTTACCATTTGGTGAAAGTCATTTTTGGTCTCTGATTCATAACTATTTTTTTAAAGAAACACTCCTACTTGAGTTTATTTTATTTCCCATCCAATGTCATTTCATCACTGACTTGAGTCAGGGCTTCAAGGCCACATACTAAGGGGGAAACACCTACTGGGACGGGAAGAATGATCATGCATTGGAAGGGCATGTCCCCTTCCCCAGGAATCTCCAACAATTCTGTTCTTCCTCCTGAGCCAATTCCAGTTCTTGCTGGAGCCCCTGTTACAATTCACCAAAATGACGAGCTCGTGGTAACATGCAGATTTGCCGGAATGTGCAAGCACCTGAATGCAGGTGGGTTTCATCCCCAGATGCAGCGGGCCATGACTTCCTCTCTCCATTTCACCAGAACTTTCCCAGCTTTAGCTCTGGACATGACGTCTTCTGGCCAGGACGACTCCCAGCACCTCAGGAGGAATGGTCCCTGTGATGTCAGCTCAAGTGGGCCACACAGTTCGGGTCGCCATGGTTGTTCTGCGTCTATGTCAGTGTCCTGCCAGGGACTGGCGTTTGTCCCAGTGGACTCAGTAAAGTCTTCTGCGTGGACAGCATCCAGTCTGGGGAGGGTCTGAGTTAGACAGGGCAGAAGAAGGAGAAATTCATCTCGTCCCTTTGTCTCACTGCTGGAGCTGGGTCATTTCATCTCATTCTCTGCCCTCTTGCTGAAGTTCATGTCATGTCACGTGTCCCCTAGTTCTCAGGCATTTGGACTGGAAAGAATGAAATCACCCGCTGTCCAGGCTTCCCAGCTTCCAGATGGCAGCTGATGGGGTTTCCCACCTCAGGAACCAAGGATCTCAGGACCAATTCCTGACTAGAAGTCAATCTCCTCATAATCTACCATTAATTAATTTTCAAAGCTTTTACTGGCCACTTTCTTATTTCCCCTGGTGAATAACTGGTACCTTCACATTGATGTCCCCCAGTCCGGTCCGGGTTACGCATCGTGGGCGCATCAGTAACCTGGTCACAGCACATGGGCATGGCCGCTGCTCCACAAACAGAATAACGTCCTGGGACCTGACTCTTGTCTATGAGGCTGGTAGAGGCGGCATCTGCCCATAGGGGGTGCGTCTCTATGGAGACAAACCAAGAGACTGAGGGGTCTGTCTGTTTTTCAACCAAACAACTTGTAGAAGTCTGGCGTCTTGATTGTGCGGCCACCAGTGGGACCTTTACAGAGTACCTACTTGTGCCCCGTGAGACATGATACAGACTCACATCTTCTGCAGTGGGAGCAGCAGCGCACCAGATTGATAATCCTAATGCCCGGTCCTGATACAGGGCAGGAAGGGCACTATAACCAGCTAAGGACACTGTCCATATAGTTTACTGGTCACTGCACACTATTGCAAGACTACTTAGGCTCAGGGAACAACAACAATGGGATTTATTTAACAAACCAGGGAAAACAAAGAGCCACTGAGGACAAAATGGCCATTTACCTCACCAGAAGCTGTGTCCAGTCTTTTAAGTCCCAAATAAAAAGCAGCTAGAATGGTGTCTTCCTCCCACTAAGGACACGGAGTTCCTCTCCAGAATAATAGGCCACATGTCTAAGATGGTGTCTTCGCGTCTCTGTAGACACAGCGCAGCCAGACTGTAGGCCAGGATCCTAGTCATGAGGACAACAAAAGACATAACTGGAGATGCTCCCTGAGCTGCCACGATGCCCCAGCACAGCACCAAGCCAGCAACACTCAAAACAGCAGCTAGAGTGGCCAAAGGACCCAACAAATGGCTGCACTCAGGCATTGCAGTAAAGTGCCCAGCTCCCGGTCTTTGCCTTCTTTTCTCTGCTACAGCAGTAACAGAACCGGGAGCGGTTTCCAGTCCCTCAGCTGCTTGTAAAGACTTTAAACATTTCCTCTTTAAGATTGGTGCGGTGGGGATCAAAGTCACTGGTCCCAAAGTAACTGAAGACAAAAAACGATAAATCTAGAACTCTGCACTTGACAGCTCAAAGCTCCTGGCAGCTCAATCCCAAACTCTGAACCATGGTTGCTAAAAAATGTCTGCTGTTCCATCTCCTGTCCCTTTTGCTTTTTATCAGAGTCTCCACCTCAAACTGGGATACCTTTTAGCATTTTTCCTGGGGCAATCTATCCACACTAGCAACCCCCTCCAGGGGTCACCACTTATATAGGACTTTGGCCTCAGCCTCTGGTTACAGTCCCAACAATGTCATTATGACTGTGTGGGATTTGATTTTCTGATGGTGCTGACGATTCTCTGCCCTCAGGAGTTCCAGCTTGAGGCCCCGGATCCAGATATGCAGCGGGGCCTCCTGGACCAGCTCTGGACTCGCCTGAGTGAAAGGATGAGTGAGGAACACAGTTCTTCCTGGGACAGCCAGAGCATTACCTACAGCGCTCCAAGGTCACGGGACACTGAGGCTGCAACTTGAGATTTGCTCTCAGCACTGGGCGGTGCACCCGCAGGCCAGTCAGACTCTCGTTTCTTTTGTATTTTTTTTTTTTTCTGCTCATGTGCTTAGAGGAGTCTCATATCACATAGGGCCTCATAGGATCCCATACTGTCACCTTGGCCATTTAATGTCTCCTGATCAAGGGGGAGAGTTTTGCTCACCTTTGCCATATTTATTGGTTAGGAAAAAATTATGCCTTCTCCTGGAATTCAAGGGGAAAGTAATTTTAAGGGTTACCGTGGGGTGGGTCCTACACAGTCTAATAAGAGTAGATATTTGAATCCATGGTTGAAACTTTTTGTGAAAAAGCTCCGCAAACGTTGCTGAGGGAACGGCAAAAAACAGGTGATGCTGGTCCTGCCCCTTCCGTGCCCACCGTCTCGTACCGCTATTTACTTGATGCTCATCTGAACCAGAAGAACATTTGTGTGATATTATGTGAGCGCCGTGGTTTTGCCAAACTCGCCCTCCCCTCCTGTCAATGTCCTGAAACCGCATCCCGCACCCTCGTGCTCCTTTTTGTTGGAGTTGCTTCACCAAACTGCATGTGTGTTCCTCAGACTAGAGAGCTCTGGGAGGGCTGCTTTCCCTCAGACACTTTAGGCAAAGTGACAAGTTGTAGCGGGCTGAATGATGAAGTTGATGTGCAGGCTTAGTTTTGGGGACTGCAATGTCCCCAAGGTGCCACCGATGCCCCTGGCTTGTAGCAAGTTCTAAGAGCTTCTTTCTCTCTAGTGGCTCCAGAGGGGGACAGCTGTCATGTCCGTTGTCCCCACTCAGTCCCTCACTGCATAGGTATGATCATCCCTGGCTCATATCAGGCCAAATCTGAGGCCACCACAGACCCTGGCTCAGAGGATGTGGGTGTCCATCCCTGTCTTCTGTCCCTGGGGAAGGAGGGATTAGATATTTCTCAGCTAGGCTGGAATCTTCTCCTATCTTCGTCATTCATATGCCGGGAGGGTAAATCCTCTAACTTCTGGGTATTAGGAATCTTTTGTTCCTGGAACTTTTACTTGGGGCAAGATTAGACTATGTTTCCCTTCTCTACTCTAAGGTATGGTGACTGGAGTGAGGGGTGTTGTGAGAGAGAAGGAGGGAATGAAGGAAGGTGAAGAGAGAGAGAGAGAGAGAGAGAGAGGGAGGGAGAGAAGTAAAAGTAACACAGAATGTGACATTTACAGGTGGAGGGTGGGGAAGAACTGGCGGAAACTGCATAAAGCTTATTTTGATTTAAACATCGGTACCAAATGTGAAAGTTTTTCTCTAAATCCCTGAATGTGGTGTGGACTCCTTGGGGCTAATGCAGTAGCTCAACTCCCCAACCGAAGCTTGCACCATGATTCATTCAATAATGAAACGTCAACATGTAGCATATTTGGCTACATCACTGAGCTTTCAGATGGCCCAGACATCCAAAGTCAGAGGAAATGAGAATTTCATCCAGAGAAACGCTTGTGTAAAGGAACAGTGGTAGAGAGAATATGGACAATGTAAGGAAAAGAGTGAGTGCAGAATGATCTACTGGGACAGAGAGGAAGTAGAGTGAGGAGTTGTGGTCGAAGACAGATCACATGATGACTGAAAAGTCCAGATTAGGAGGAGAGTTTATTTGAGGATGCTCCATAAGGTAATTCATGGTTTAAAATCTCTCAGCTTATTTTTGGTGAACAAGCTGTTTGAATGAAACCGATGCACACGGAATGCTTAGGTACCATGGGTCTTATCTGAGCAGAAGATCATGGGTGTTGCACTAATTGGAGTAGTGGAGAAGGGAGAGGTGGTTCTGCAGCTGAGTTGACTGATTAGGTGTTGGAAGAGTTATGTATACAAGGAAAGTTAGAGATAGTGAGATGTCGTAGTTTCCCTTAGCCATTAACAGGGATGTTGAGATGGAGACAGGTGGGGTAGCAATAGATTTGAGGGGGAAGAGTTGTTTTTTTTTGGGGGGGACCAGGGATCCCCCTTTTTTTCCCTGAGAAACCACTAAAAGCATCACAGCAAGGACTCTAACATTTTTGTATAAAATGCAATTCACAGTCGTGAATGTTTATTATGACCCTACTTTTATGATCACATGTTTATTTAGTGTTTTGTTGAAGCATGTTTCGGGTTCAAGTTACGACAGAGTCAGTTGGATGTAATTACAAAGCGGTGGTTTATTGCTAGCTCTAGTTCGAGCTAGGGTCCCAATTAGCCTGAAGTACCGACACAGTGGTCTAGTAGGCTAAAATGGAGATCCCTAGCACAGTGTTGGTGCAGCTTATAAAGGCAATTACAGATACAAAGGAATTTAGCAACTATACAAAATTTGGCAATACATCAAAAAGTGGGGTGGTCTCAAAGTAGATGGTCAGGGCTGTTATCTTTTGGTGTCCCTGAAGTCTTTTGCCCCTGCTGGGGTAGTCTATAGACTTTGAAGTTTTTCTGCCGCCTGGGGGAAGTTTATCTCAGGTTGCAGTCCTTGAAGTTTTACAGCTGCAGGGTGCCAGACTGTGGCACCTTGCTTTATCAATGGCCATTGACATTCTTATTTTACATACTTCTACATTTCCTTTACAGCTGCAGGGTGCCAGACTGTGGCACCTTGCTTTATCAATGGCCATTGACATTCTTATTTTACATACTTCTACATTTCCTTTACAGCTGCAGGGTGCCAGACTATGGCACCTTGCTTTATCAATGGCCGTTAATATTCTTACTTTTACATACTTCTACAGTTTCATCAGTCTCCTCATCATTCATTATTTCAGGAAATAGTAACCAAAATCTACCAAATATCAGATATTCTGCTAGAACTGGATATAGCTAATGAACAAAATTGTTAAGTTTTCCATCCATGCAGAAAACATGACACACATGTAAACCGTATTTGTGAATGATCTCTCAGATAAAACAGGCATAAGTTGATGAGAATTTGAAGAATTTTTCCTCTGCAAATTTTTGTGTGTTTTTGAGTTTTTGTCCATATTGATGATTTATTCTTAAAGGACCAACATGCAGACATACTCAATTTGAAAAAGTAACTTGTATTGGATGATACTGAGAGTATTATAATCTTCCCTGAAGGATAAGGGAGGGGTTTTTTTATATTTAGCATGTTAATGTTAATGGTGCAGAGGAAATGCCCTGCCCTTCATTTCTCAGGTGGTAATTTGGGTTCCTCCCCTTCTTCATTGTCAGACTGACTGGGGATTTCACAAGTTTACTGACATGTTCAAAAACCAGCTTTAGTGTTTATTGCCTTTACTTGTTTTTTGGTTTCAATTGAATGATGAGTGCTCTTATTTTATTATTTGCAGAATTTTCTTCCTTCTGTTTGCTTTGTGCTTGCCTTTGTCCTTTGCTTCCTATGTTTTTCATGTGGAAACTTCATGCTATTAATTTCCCTGCCATCATTGATTTTATGGAACGGCATGCATTTTAATATGTTGTGTTTTCAGTTTCTGTCCACTCAAATCAAACCCCTTGGCCATCCTGCTTTAACCCTGAAATATTTAAAAGTGCTTCATTTAATTCCCAAGATGCATTAGTGTCTTAGACCTGTCATGCCAAATAGCCAGAAGCTGCTTAAAATCACAGCAATGCATTGTCTGCTAATTCTTCAGGTTGAAAAGTCAAATAACAACTGACCTGTAATATTATACTTCCTCTGATAAAAAGTGGGAAGAAACCTTGCCTCTTCCTAATCAGGTGATTGCTGGCAAACCTTACACAGTTCTTGACTCTTAACTGTCACTGTTCACCCTCTGCCTCGGACATCCTGTGGCATTGTCTCGCCTGCTCGTTTGAGCTTCTACTTTTCTTCTTGTTAGGTCACTGGTCATATTGATTTAGGGTCCACCCTAATGGTGGTTTGTTTGTTTGAGATGCAATTAAACTAAAAACACCAGGAATACAGAAAAATTCCAGATATTTTTTCCATTGATTCCAGCTTCATTCCCTAATGGTCTGAGTCATAGATTGTAAGATTATCAAGATTATAAAAAAATAGTATTCATTTTATTATTGTATGTTCTAATTTGATGATTATTCTTCTGAAATGGTAAAATCATTAATTTTGCTACGATTTTAGTATTTTCTATCAAAGTCACTTATATTAACTTGGATCACAGTGTTTTACTGAATAACTTCATTTCATATAATTTCTGCATAATTGTACTATTAATGACTGAGAGTGGAATGACGAAATCTTACCATATATTTGTAGATTTTTCCACTTCTCATTTTAATTTATAACTTTTATCTTCATAATTTGAAGTT
Source organism: Scalopus aquaticus (assembly GCA_004024925.1). Lineage (NCBI taxonomy): Eukaryota > Metazoa > Chordata > Mammalia > Eulipotyphla > Talpidae > Scalopus > Scalopus aquaticus. The sequence continues at coordinate 13,041 of PVIJ01023727.1, forward strand.
ATTTTCTTTGGCGTGACAATTTGAATTTGATATCTATATTACCTGTTTATATTACCGTTGTAATATCCAATCCAGTAGTTCAATATTTAAAATATTATTATATACAATGTAGTTTTCTTTTGTTTGTTAGTTTTCTGGTATACTTTGTCTTTTCCATACATATTTCCTGTGTGCTTATTTTTAAGGTGAGCTAATTGAAGAAATCATATGATTTCATATGATTGTTTTTCCTTCTAGCTTTTTTTAAGCTTTTTTTGTCTGTTTGTTGCACAAGCTAAAAAAAGGGGGGGGAGGGGGAGAATGACTTCTAGGGCACTAAGAGGCAGAAGTTCTATTTAACTGAAAGGGAAGGACAGGAGTTAGAGAGAGGAATGTGCAATAATTTCAGGTTCCCACTCTGCTGCATCCATGGTTCTTGGGATTCACCATCGGTGGTCAACAGGGGGTGTTGGGGGCCTGAGGCTAGGCCAGAATGCTCCTGGAGATCAAAGGCTGAGCTGATACTTCCAGTCTCTGTGCTCGAGATAAGGACAGGATGGTCCTGGGGCCAGGTTAAGCATTGATATGCAAGACCTGTGATCTTAGATCATTTCCTTGGAGTGTTGACACGCCTACTACCTGACCAGCCCTGAATTTTAGCTACTT
>PVIJ01023729.1:0-13689 GCA_004024925.1 Scalopus aquaticus
GGCCGGGAGGAGGCGGAGGGGAGGAGGCGGAGGGGAAGGCAGGGGAGGAGGGAGGTGATGGGGGGTGAGGCAGGAAGAGGCGGGAGGGAGGCAGAGGAGCCTCCAGCAGCTTGTCGGGGGCGTCCTGGGCGGGTCGGCGGCGGGACTGCCCCACGGGGCCCGCCCAGCCAGCGCGCGAGGGCGCACCTCGGCTCTGCGGGGGCGCCGGCTCCCCGCTGCCTTCCCGCCGGCTCTGCGGCCCTTCCCCGGGCAGCGGGCCCCGCCGTCGAGTGTCTGCCCAGCGGCTTCGTGGTGTTTCTCAGGCGAGGGAGGAGTCCCTCGAGCTGCGTGCTTCACGAGAGCGCCGGGAGAGCAACCCCATCTTCCCGACGGCCGTCTGGGGGTCCGAAGAGGCGGCCAGGGGGCCCCTGGGGCCCGGCCTCCACTCCCTGGCTGCTTATCTCAGTGGCTCCTTGGGGGCAACTTTCTGCAAAGGCAAATTATTGCAGATTTGGCCCTGATGCCACGGCCCCTTAGCCCCAAAATAACCCCTGCCCCACTGTCAGTTGGCAGTGAGTATGTGTCCAGCAAATCAGCGCACGAGCCTCAGGTCCTGTGCCCCTTGGGGTGGCGGAAACCCCTGAGGCCTGACGTTGGCCGGCATCTTGCCAGGGCTTAGGATTTTGATGGAGTCACTGCAATCTTTTATGTCGTAATGCATTTATATAGAATGGTCAGAATTGGGCCTCCCTGGTGGCGCAGCGGTTAAGCGCTGCGCTGTGGAGCTGTCGGCAGCGGCGATGCGAGTTCGACACCCGGTCGGGGAGAATCCCACAGGGCGCAGCAGACCTCTCCTGCCTCGCCCGCTGCTCGCCTCAGCAGTGTGCTTCCATCTGTCTGCCTGCTCTGCTCCCCATTCTGTCTCTGGTGAACCCTCTCACCCCACACACCTCTGGCCTACACCCCAGCTTGTATGCATAAATAAATAAAATCTTAAAAAAAATAATAATGGTCAGAATTAAGGTGGGGGGGGGGTCAGGAAAGTCACAGAACCGCCACCACTTCCTTGAGTCATCTCTTTGCTAAAACATACATGTTCAGTTCAGACATTGACCTGTCAACATGTCTCACTGCCTGATGCTGTGACAAATCTATGGAAGCAGGAGCCACCTCACCCTTCCAAGGAAACTGTTATTTCAACACATTTGTTCATAACAAAAATAAAACAATTGCAGCAAAAGCTGGAGATGCTGCTGCACGATTTGGGGATTGTCAGTGAGGAGAGTAGACAGAGGACAGAGGCGGAAGCAAGCGGGGCAGAAAGTGGCTTCCCAGGGGCTGGGCCCCTGCCCTCCGTACCTGCATACACCGGCTTCCACCTGCTGACGGACCACCCCCAGAGCTGAACTGGCTGGTGCCTTAGCTTACAAAGCAGTAATTTAGCATGTAAATCTTGCATTATATCTTTTCTGGTTATCAGGCTAAGCATTATACTGTTTTTTTTTTTTTTCATTTGATTTAGGCAAAAAAACAAGCAGAAAATAAATCCTCCAAACGGGCTCTTTCTGGTGGTCCCCCTGCTAACTCACAGCAGGGCTGGAGCCCCAGCTGCCGCACAGAAGTCTCAGACCACCCATGGAGACCAGGAAGCCTCTGAGTCTCTGTTATTTTTCAGAATAAATTCTCTGTACAGAGAGAGACAAAGAGGCTTTGCACTGCATGCATTTACCGCCTTCCTGTCTGCCTCTGCCTGAGAGCGGTGAAGAGCTCCTACTGCAAGAGGAGAAAAGGGATATTAACAAAAGTAGGTGCGGACCAGCACTCACAGCACCTGTCCTGAATACAGAGGCCTTTTCCTCTCCTGGGCATAATGCAGAAATCATTACTATGAAGTTAAAAAGTCAAACAGCCTAAGAGGTTGCTGAGTATGTTCTGATTTTTCTTTAATATCCATACTTACCATGGTGCCAGGGAAGTAAGAGAGCTTCAATAAATATTATTGGCTGAATATATGTAGATAATCATGTAATTTATTGAAAGAAAAACATTTAAGACAGATGATGACTGAATAATACGATTTTCCCTCCAATGATTAGCTAATCACTCACAATTGTATGCCCTTAGCTGACAAATTTTAGACGATTTTCAGACTCCCAAACTCAGGCATTTTAGATCCAAGTTTTGGGGATTTTGGGGGGGTTCTCATCAAGCCTATGTGTTCCCCAATCTTTGAATGATGAGTTTGCATTGACTATGAGCTGATCACCAAACTGCTTCAGTGAGTGCTGACTGTATCAGTAACCATGTTCTGTGCAAATAACTCAGATAAAACACTCCAGAGAAGGCTCAAGGTCTGATTGGAATGCCCTAACAAAAGACCACAGACTGAATGGATTAATTAGGAATTTGTTTCTCACAGTTCCGGAGGCTCGAATCTCTAAGAGCGAGATTGCAGCTGATCTGATTTCTACTGGGCCTTTGCTCCTCACAGGCAGAGGCTGTCGTCTGCTCAGGTCTCATTTTGCTTGTCTTTAGAGATACACATGGGATTGGAGGGGAGAAACAAGGAGAAAGAGCTCTGTGGTGTTACTTTTCATAATGACACTCATTCTTTTAGATAAGGACCCTACCGTTATGAATCTGTTTAATCTGAGTTACCTCTTTAGAGACCTCAGCTCCTAATATAGCCACACAGTAATTAGAACTTCAACACATGAATTTGGGAAGGACACAGACATTTAGTCCATTACCAGGGGACAGAAGAATCAGTGAACTTGAAAATAGAACTCTGGAAATTATCCAACCTGAGTAACAGAAAGAAAATAAACTGAAAACAAAAGCAACAGAGCACCTGTGGGGCTCTAACAAAATGTCATCTATGTTCTCAAACCCTAAAGAGAAAAGAAGGTGAGCAGTGATCAAAAAGTACTTTGAAAAATGATAGCTAGAAGTTTGTTGAATTTTATGAAAGATATAAATGTATAGAGGATGAACTCAAATAAATCAACACTAAGACTCATCATAATAAAAAATCTGATACTAAAACCAAAAAAAACCATAAAATCTTATAGGGGAAAACACATAAAATGACAGTAGATTTCTCGCCCAAAACTGTAAAGATCAGAAGAAGCAGCACATTTTTAAATGCTGAAAGATAAAAAGTCAACCCAGAACTCTTTACCAGTGAAAATATCTATCCTCAAGAAATGAAGGGAAAACAAAGACAATCTCAGGTGGGAAAAAAATGATTTTTTTAAATCAGAGACCTGCTGAAAAAGAATTGCTAAAAGAAGCTCCCCCAGAACAAACCATTTTCAAAAAAGATACTTAGAGGACCAGAAAAGGAAAAGAATGTACTTTACCAAGAATATGAAGATATATATTACATAATGATTAAACAGTCAATTCGCCAGGAATACATCATAATTTTAAATATGTATGCACCAGACAACAGAGCTGCAAAATACATAAAGTAAAAGCTGATTAGACTGAAAACCAGAGACAAATTCATGATTAAATACACACATAAAAACTCTAAAAACTCTGAAAAATACTAACAAGGAACTTTCTCAGTTTGATTTCTCAACTGTGACTGCTCTCACTTAACATTACACTAGAAGCCGATGCAATAAGTGAGAGAAAAAGACATAAATATTAAAGGAAGAATTAAAACTTATTTTTACATGACCTGATTATCTATAAAGAACCATCTCTATATGTCTACAGAATTATTATTAGAACTAGCACAGGTTCAGCAAGGCTATAGGATAGAAGATAAAGGTTCTAAATTCAAAGATAAAGATGAAGGTTCTAATTTCTATATACTACTAATGAGCACATTGGCACAAGTTAATATTAAGACTGATCATTTACAAAATGAAACATGTAAACTGGTAAATTACAGACATCTACACTATGAACTCTGTTTGTGTGTGTGTGTTTAGCATATTTCTACCAAAATACTAGTAGAGCACTTTGTAGTTACAGATAAGATTAATCTAAAGCTATATGGAAAATCAAAGACACTGTATGACACAACTAAAGAGGGAATTTTATAACAGTAAATGTATGTATTAAAAAAGAATAAAAAGGGAGCATTACTCTAGCTAATTTGAAGACCTATTACGGAGCTGCAACCATCCAGATTGCGTGGCGCTAAAGGAGGAGGAGCACATATGTCAATGCAACAGCACAAATATTCAGAAATAGAACCGTAAAAACAGGCTCAGCTGATATTTGACAAAGGTGCAAAAACACTTCAGTGAGGAAAGACAGACGTTCAGAAAGTGACACTGGAACTCCATAGGCACAAAACCAAAATAATACAAACCCAAAGAACTTCAAACTAAATATCACACCTCATACAAAACATTAGGTCAACGGTAGGTTATCAACTTTTTAATGTAACAGCCTCATTAGGAAATGGGCAAAGGACAGAGCAGGACACTACCCGGGAGGATTTACAGATGGCCAATAAGAGCGCAGAGTGAGTCCAGTATCATCACCCACTAAGGACAATCAAAACTGCAAGGAGATAGCCCTGCGCTGTGTCAGGCTGAATAAAAACGCTGACAGCACCGAGTGCGGCTCAACGTGAGGGAAGAGGGTCGCTCACCGCTGGAGGGAATGCAGGGAGCTGTGTCACTCTGAGCTTCCGTGACGCGACAGTGACTGTCCCAAGCATTTACCCTGAAAGCACATTGATGCGAGAGCCCGCACATGAATGTTCTTATTGCAACGCTTCGTCCTGCGAGCCATCTGCGCATTACTCGCGCTTACTGTTCTAATCGTGTGGGTCTTTAAAGCATCACGTGCCCACCAGATAATTTAGTATTTTCAGGCCAATTTACTGAGATTCACTCTCTGATCTGAGCACTTAGCTGGGACAGATAGGGCATGGTTACCAGCAGCAATAAATCCCGCCTTAGTCTTGTTTCTTGAAAGGAATTTGTTATTTTTCATGTTTTCCTTATATCGTGAAATGCTGCCAGTATTTAAAATATCACCCCATTTAAAAAATAGTAAGAGTAGAGCCATGTTCAAGGGGAGTCACTTGAGGATTTTAAGTATAATTACACAGAAATGAGGGTTTAATTTTCTTTGTAAATTCTATATAAAGATTGAAATGAAATAAAAAATGATCTTTAGAGCATCACCTCCTGAGAAATTATGAAATTCAGTTAAATGTTTATATTTGAAAAATAAAACCCAGCAGACAAAAAAAAAAATAAGGGAACATATATCTGATTTTGAAATCAAAGTCATTTCCCAGATCTGAATCAAAAATAAACATAAAGGAAATAGACATAAATCCAAATTTGATTTTGTATTTGTGAAAATAACCACACACCTCATTGTTTTAAAATGCAAGTAAAGGGCCTCCCCGGTGGCGCAGCGGTTGAGCACTGCGCTGTGGAGCTGTTGGCAGCGGCGACGCGAGTTCGACGCCCGGCCGGGGAGAGTCCCACATGGTGGGGCAGACCTCTCCTGCCTCGCCCGCTGCTCCCCTCAGCAGTGTACTTCTGATCTGCCTGTTCTGCTCCCCGCTCTGTCTCTGGTGAACCCTCTCGCCGCCCCACACCTCTGGCCTGCACCGCAGCTTGTATGTATAAAAAAAAAAAAAATCTTTAAAATGCAAGTAAAAATATTTCCAACAAATAAAACTGAAAAAGGGCAGTAAATTACTACAGGAAATTTTCATGTAAGTAGATAAGAACATGCTAAGTTTTCACGGAAAGGTTATTAAAATGGCTACTGGTGAAGAATTATAGATGTCTAGTAATTGAAGAAAGTCAAATTAAAACAAAAATATAAATTTTTGCTTGAGATATTAAATTTTTTTAAAGATTTATTTATTTATGCATTCAAGAACTGGGGTGCAGGCCAGAGGTATGAGGGGTGAGAGGGCTCCCCAGAGACAGAGTAGGGAGCAGAACAGGCAGATCCCCTGAAATCCACCGCTGAGGGGAGCAGCGGGGAGACAGGAGAGGTCTGCTGTGCCATGTGGGAAGCTCCCTGGCCGGGGATCGAACTCGTACTGCAGTGGCTTCTGATAGCGCCATAGTGCTGACACTTAACCCCTGTGCCACGAGGGAGGCTCATATGAGGAAATTCTGAGGACCTAGTGGACATCTTAACAAAAGCACGTCCCCTCAGGCCGCCTCCTCTCCTTCAGGAGTAGTGAAGGGTCGTTTCTAGCGCCAGGAGCCAGGCGATCCTTGGAGCTAAAGGGCAGCTCCTTTAGAGGTAAATCTGTGCCCTTCCTTTCCCCGTCTGCACCTCTTAGACTCGAGGGCAGGGGAGCGCCGCCCACACCTGCTGGCTCACAGCGAGGGCGCGGCCCGCAGACCTGGGGCGGGAGGAGCAGGCCTCGAGGCTCCGCGGGCCCCTTCCTCTTTGTCTCACCTGCCGGCGGCCGCGGTCCTGTTAGGGTCCAGCCGCGTGGGCGCTGGGCCTGGGCTGGCACGTGACCGCGTCTCCCTGGGCCTCTGTGTCCCCTCCCATGAAAGGGGCGGCCATCCCGGGGCGCTCGCTCCCCCAGCCCCACCTAACCGGGTCACAGCTGCTAAGGAGCGATGCCAAATAAGGGCGCCTACCCGGGCGCCCCGAGACACACACCAGCTCACCCCGACAGCGCCGCGCGCCCTCGCAGCGGGTTTCTCCTCTCTGACTTCCCCTCGCCTGGAAATAAGCGAGCATCGTGGGGTTCCCTCTGTCTCTGACTTCTGCTGTGTGACGCCAGCCTCCTGGCATACTAAACTTGGGGAGTCACACATGAGTCCACCGGAGCGACCACTTCTGGGCTTCGGCGAAGCGGAGGGGAGTCGCGGTGCCCGCTGCCCGTGGCGGCCTCTCCTCAGCCATCAGACACTGAGGCCTCCAATCTGGCGCCGTTTCTCCACCCAGACCTGCCCTCGCGTTCTAGAAGCAGAACAGCGCGCCGGGGCCTGCGCCGCGGAGTCTCTTGGGGAGCCCTCCCGGAGCAGCGGCTCCCTTCTCCCGGTCCAGTTCCGACACCCAGCGCCGCCCGGCAGAGGACACCGGCAGGCGGGCGGTGCCAGCCGCGGGCAGAGCGGAGGCTGCGCTGACCCTGCCCTCGCCAGCCCGGCCCCGGGCGACCCCCTTGCCCCGTCTCGAAGGCCCGGACGACGAAGGCGCAGCGGCGAGCTCGCAGTGCGCCCCGGGGCTGCCCACCAGGGTCGCGCTCGGCCTGTGGTTGCTGGAGCTAAGTGCAGGCGGGGGCTTCTCCCACCTGTGGCAGGACACTGAGGGCCCCCCAGAAAGGGAAGGTCCACCCCCCTGATAGGCTGCTTTTCCGAGGCCCCTCTGTCCCCTAGCCGCGCGGCGCTGCCTGGGAGGGCAGGGAGGGGCGCCGGGCAGCCCCCGCACCCCACGCCGCCCACAGACCAGGGCCCGGAGGGGGCGCTGACCAGCCGGCCCGGGGGCAGCGTAATGGGCAAGCGGCTTTCCCTGCCCGCGGCACCCCGGATTGCGGGGCGGAGAGGCCTCACCGTACTTCTCGGGGTCCTCGCAGGTGGGGTGTCGGGTCTGCACTAGTTCGGGTCCAATCCCCCGCGGTTCCCAGCACTGCCCGGGGAGAGCGGGGGTCCGGTCAGTCCCGCCCGGCCGCGAGCGGAGGTGGCCGATGGGCTGAGCCCGGCGCCTTGTGTTTCTGCTTCTGGGACAGACGATCTGCTCAGATAAGCACGTGCCATTCGCAGCGACGTGGGTGCAGCCAGAGGGGATCATGCTCAGCGAAACAAGCCAGAAAGAAAGAGAAAAACATCGAATGGTTTCACTTATAACAGGACTAGAGGGAAACCAAATAGAGAGAGACACTTGGGGGGTGGGAGGGGAGATAAAGCACAAAATGGAGTAGAAAAGGACACAAGGGACCACGGAGATGGGTCACCCAAGGGGAATACAAAATGTAAAAGATATAAATAACAATAAATATATATATATTTTTTAAAAACGCGCGGGCGTCTCCCCCTCCGCGCTCAGCCGCAGCTGATGCCGCACCCCGAGTTCCCCAGGCCAGAGGCGGCGATGAGCGCAGTCTCCGCAGGCGCCGGGACGGAGTCCCGCGAACCTCGCTGCGGGGACCTGGCGGCCCCTTTCCTTCGGCGCCGACGCTCTGCCGAGCCGCGTCTGAGCAGCGGGCAGCGGCACCTCATTCCAGGGCCCCGGCATCCTCCAGGGGCGGCGAATTAGCTCTCTGCTGGCGATGAGAACACAGGTTCAGAAAGACAAAGCCATTCACTCAAATCACAGACCTGAAATATAGGGAAAATGAGATTTGAATGTAAGACATCAGATTAAAAAACCTTATTTTCAACAGTGAGTCACGCTGAAGAATCTGGGGTAGAAAAGTGAAATGCAGAACGGGCAAGCCGCGGAAAGCAAAACTTGACTATGAGATCCCAGGAACTCAGGATAAGCAAATCAGATTCTGGTATGCAAATCCCATGATCAAAATTGAAAGAGTTAATGAAGGAAAGAAGGTTCCGTAGAAGGAAATGCTGAACTGAAATCAGAGATTGCCAAGAAGCCCCCCCACCCCGCCCCTGCATTTCTGTGCTTCCCTCCTCGTGCTTTGGGGGGAGCCCATGGCCGCAGGAGGCAAGGTGGGCTTGGTGGGGGGGCCGGGACCCGCGCGGGCGGCAGCCAGGCAGGAGAGGTCAGGAAACCCCAGGGCAGGCTTCGTGGGCACCAGCGGCTTTCCAGAAATGACCCCTCAGAACAAAGGGGGGGCGACCACTCCCGGATTGGGGTCCTAGCCCACCACTGGGTTTTCCTTCCCAACAGGTGCTGCTGCTCCACGCGCTGCCTGTGGTTCGGAGACACAGGTTCCCACCGCCTTAGGGGTCCCCATCACCGGCTCCCACACTCCCCTGCCCAGCCTCCAGCCCTCTGGCGGCCTAATTTTATAAAGGAAGATTTTTAGGATTTGCTTTTGGAGTGGTTTTGACTGAATTTTGTTTTGTTTCTCTGATTCTACATATAAGTGAGCCCGTGCAACATCTCTCTTTCTCCTGACTACTTTCCCTCGGCATAATCCCCTTTAATCCCATCTGCGTTGCTGCACACGGCCAGTGTCCATCGTTTTTGTGCCTGAGCGGTGCTCCAGAGACCCCAAATCTTGTCCAGGGCTCTGGCCTTGGGCGCTGGGCTGCTTCCATACCTGGCCGCTGTAAACAGTGCTGCAGTGAACATGGGAGCACATCTACTCTTTGAATTAGTGTTTTTGCACCGTCTGTTGGATATCTAGGAGTAGGGCTTCTGGATCACTGAGAAACCTCCATGTTATTTTCCATAAGGGCTGGACCTGTCTGCATTCCCACCAGCGGTGCACAAATGTTCCTTTTTCTCTACACTCTCACCCAAAATTTCTGTTTCTGGACTTTTTGATATGGGTCATTATCACGAGTGTGACATGGTTTGATTTGCATTCTTCTGACACAAGATGATGAGCCATTGTGCCTGTGGGCCAGGTGTTTGCTTTCTTTGGAGAAGGGTCTATTTAACGCCCTGCCCATATTATTTTTTGTATCAGATTCTTTGCTTTCTTTTTTCTTTGTGTTGAGTTGTATGAATTCTTTTTTTTTTTTTTAAGATTTATTTTTTATTTATACATACAAGTTGGGGTACAGGCCAGAGGCGTGGGGCGGCGAGAGGGTTCACCAGAGACAGAGCGGGAGCAGAACAGGTAGATCAGAAATACACTGCTGAGGGGAGCAGCGGGCGAGGCAGGAGAGGTCTGCCGCACCATGTGGGATTCTCCCCGGCCGGGCGTCGAACTTGCTTCGCCGCTGCCAACAGCTCCACAGCGCAGTGCTCAACCGCTGCGCCACCGGGGAGGCCCTGAGTTGTATGAATTCTTTATTGATCTTGGATTAAGTCCCTTGTCGGATCTGTGATGGGCAAATATTTTCTCCCTTTGACTAGTGTCACTTATTGCTTTAATTATCATTTCATTCATTCTGCAGATTTTTAGTTTGATGTTGTCACATTTGTTTATATTCTCTACTGTTTCTTTTGCTGTTGGAGACAATCCACAAAGACATCACTCTGTTCAGTGTTTAGCCTTTGTTTTTTCTATGTACTTTATGGCTTCAGGTCTTACATCAGGTCTGAATCCTTGTGGAGTTAACTTTGGTATAAGGTGTGAGATGCTGGTCTAGTTACATTCTTTCACAAGTGGCTGTCCAGTTTTCCCAACACCACTTGTTGAAAAGACATTCCTTCCTCCAATGTGTGCTTAGTTCCTTTGTTGTAAATTTACTGCCTGTAGACATATGGGTTTATTTCTGGGTTCAATTATATCCCACTGTTCTATGTGTCTGTTTTTATTCCGGTTACCATATTGTTTTACTCACTATAGCTTTGTAGTTTAATTTGAGTTCTGGCAGTGTGATACCACCATTCTCCTTTTTTTCAAGATTGTATTCCTGGTCTTTGTGGTTCCATATGAATTTCAGTAACATTTATTGTGTATCTGTCAAAAATGCCATTGAAATCTTGATAGAGATTACACTGAATCCGTATATTGTTTTGAGTAAGATTGCTATTTTAACAATGTTAATTCTCCCAATCCATTAGCAGGGATATCTTTCCATTTTTTTGAGTCTTCTTCTATTTCTTTTAATAGCATCTTATTGTTTTTATTTTATAGGTTCTTACCTCATTTATTAAGTTTACTACTAGGTATTTAAATATTTTTGGTATCATTATAATGTGACTGTTCTCTTGATTTCTTCTGTTTCTAGCTCATTGCTTATATATAGGAACTCAACTGGTCTTTAAAAATTGACTTTATAACCTGCCACTTTACTATATTGATCTATTATTTCAGTTAGTTTTTCAGTGGATCCTTTCGTGTTTTCAATGTATGTTTTCATATTATCGACAATGATAGCTTTCCTTTTTCTTTCCCAGTATGGATTCCTTTTATATATTATCTTTCCTAATGGCTCTAGCTAGGACTCCTACTACTCTGTTGAATAGTAATGGTGAGGTTAGACATTCAGTCTTGCACCAGATCCTAGAGGAAAAACTTTCAGTCTTTCACCATTGAGAATAATGTTAGCTGTAGATTTGGCATATATGACATATATGTTCCAGCTAGCCTCATTTTTAGAGGGTTTTTATCACAAGTCAATGTATCTTCACAAATTCTTTCTCCGTATCTACTGATGTGATCATATTATTTTTATCTTTCTTTTAGTTGATGTAGTGAATTACTTTGATTGATTTTCAGATGTTGGACCATCCTTGCACCCTTGGAATAAAACCCACTTAGTCACAGTGTATGATCTTTTTGATGAATTTTTGAATTAGGTTTGCTAAGATTTTGTTGAGGATGTTTGCATCTCTGTTCATCAGAGTTATTAGCCAGAAGTTTTCTATTTTGTTATCTCTGTCTGATTTGGTATTAGAGAGATTTGGCTTCATAAAATGTATTTGAAAGTATTCCCTCTTTCTCGGTTTTGTGGAATCGTTTGAGAAGGATAAGAATTGATTCATCTTTGAAGGTTTGGTAGAATTGATGAGTGAGACTTTCTGGGCCCAAGCTTTTGTCTTGATTACTGTTTCAATTTCCTTCCTTGTAATTGTCCTGTTGAGTTTTTGTATTTCTTCCTGATTCAATCTCAGATGAATATTTCTAAGAATGTTTTCATTTATTCTATGTTAATCAATTTACTGGGAGACACAAAAAGCCAGAAGAAGGAGTAAATAATAAAAACTAGAGTAGAAGTAAATGTAATATGTAAATAAATCCAAAATACAATCTAAACCAATCAATGAAACCAAAAGCTGGTTCTTTGAAAAAAATTAACAATTTAGACAAACCTCTAACTAGACTCACTAAGAAAAGAAAGGAGAAAACTCTAACAAATAGAATTAGAAATAAAAGAGAAGCTACAATAGACATCTCAGAAATATAGAGAGTTATGAGGTCTATATGCCAGTAAGTTGAATAACCTAGAAGAAATGGACAAAATGATTATTTTTTACTGGATACAGGAAAGAGTTTAGGATGACTGAAGACCACTTATTTTATGTATCTGAAAATAAGATTGATTCTTCACCTAAAGCTAGAAGTGTAGGAATCAGGCATGTTGCCTGAATAGTCTTATTAAACCTTTGGGGTTAGAACAAGACAGGATGAAGGCTGAAACACAGCTCACAGCTTGGAAAGCAGTTATTATGGAATAGGAAACCTGTACTTTGAAAGCTTGGCTGATTTTGTATTTCCTGTCTTGTCTTTGCTTTTTCCCTTTTACTCTTTCTCTTGGAGTTTGTTAAAGATCTTTTGGAAAATTCTAACCTGTCTCAATAATTCTACAGGGAGCTCTTAAAGAGAGTGTCTATATTTGGGAAGGACATTTTGTTTGAAACAACTATAGTATTGGTATTGCTTTTGTAAAAATAGCTTGTATTCTCATACTGCAATGTAATACACATTTTTCTAGACAAAAAATAAAAATGACATATAAAATCCTTCCATTCTAGATGAACCTTGTTTAATATTGTCATATAGAGCCATCCAGAACTCTATATCTATAAATATGTGAACATGTTTGTGTAAATAGAAAGACTGATAACCTATTAAGTCATATTGCATATTGCAAATCAAACACTTTTAACCATTTTTTCATAAATCTATTTCATAAAATCAATTTCAGTGGCTACAGAGAGATTAATCCTCAAGATAGTCAACGGATCTACCACCCTTTCCAAATCTAATTTAATAATGCTATGAAGAACCGATGCACATTTGTGTATTTATTTTTTCTATATTCTAAATGTATTATTAAATTTTTCCTTGCACATATCAGGATTCTTATTATTGTGATATCTAAGAAAACATCTCTTTAAAAGTGTTATTTCATCATTGTATTTTTAATATTTCCATTTCTCTACATATAGTGCCAAGAGGAGCTATCTCATTACATGCCTTGTTTAATGCAGTGATTAACACATCTACTAACATGGTAAGAGTTGAAGAAAATTGTTAGAGGCTGTTGAAAAGTGTAGTAACTGTTAATAGTTACCAACTGTTCATAATGCATTTTGCTTAATTTGTATGGAAAACCCTGCCTGTCACAGCACTTGCCAAGACGAAGGTTTGCCAACAGTGATGATCGTTTTGCCTAAGACCTGGGATGGATCCCCACCTGGAGTCCGAGAGGACCTCCCGAGCCTCTGCGGCCGGCTGCACCACCGCGGGGTTGCTGCTTGCCCTGCAGCATCTGGTGCAGCCCCTGTCATATGCAGAACTCCTGGCTCAATGGGCCATTAGTTTCTGTGCAGAAATGTGTGTGCATTTAGAAAAGCACTCGTGAGAAGCTACAGCGGGGCCGTGGGCTGTCGGCTGGAGGCAGGGGAGAGATCGGTTTCACTCAAGTCATCACAATTGCCCTCGTGGACCTCTCTGTCCTCAAATAAACCGAGCCGAGCACATCCTCGCTGCCCGGCCGGGGGTCTCAGAGAGCTCGGGGTCGCCTGAAGTGCTGCCAGGAACACGTGCTTGGAATCACCAGGCCATGGTTCCCCCTCCTTGGCCACCGCCGCCGCGGCAATCCAGCTTCACCCGCAGCAGAGAGAGCAGCTACCTCCCGCCGCAGCTGAGACCCGTTAACGCCTGAGACCCCCTGAGACCCGTTGACGCCTGAGACCCCTGAGACCCGTTGACGCCTGAGACCC
>PVIJ01023730.1:0-13688 GCA_004024925.1 Scalopus aquaticus
GGGGGGAAGATAAGGGCACAAAATGGAATAGAAAAGAACACAAGGGACCATGGAGATGGATCACGGGTGAATTGGTGGTGGGCTACCCAAGGGGAATACAAAATGTAAAAGACATAAATAACAATAAAAATTAAAAAAAAAAAGTCTCAAGGAGAGCAGGGGAGATAGAAAGGAAAGTGAGTTCTCTTACTGGAACTGGAATTCCTTCTCAGCTGACCCTTGGAACAAGAGCTGGCTACCTACTCCAGTTTTTCAGAAAGCCTGCAGGAATATTACAAGTTGAGCTACTTAAACACCACTAGAATAATAAAGAGGTAATGCATTTCTCTTCTTAGTCAAGTGAATTGAAATACAAACAGTAAAGCTGGATCAAAATGTGTTCTGTCACACAAAAATAACTACCAGGGAACAGTCATCAGAAAATATTTAATAGAGAACAAAAAATACAAGTTCTAGGCAACTCTACCTACATAGTTAGGATATTATAGATAATAAAAATTATATATTTTCCATTAAATAATCAAATACATTAAGAAGAAATGTTTTCTGAGATTTTAAATTATTAAGAAAAGAAATTATTTTTATTCTTTCTCTGCTCTGACTGGCCCCCAAATTTAAAAAGTTCAAGAGTTGTGTTTTTTTCCCCCAAAGTATTAACAACAAGGTTTACATTTTCATAGTCCCAACTATTGTCTTGAAGGACAGACTGTTCAGACCCAGATTTCCCCTGAGGTCAGGAAAGGTGGAGCCACAGGCATTCAGTTGAGTGAATCCCAGGCTAATCCACACTGAGGCTTTCAAGGAACCCCAGTGTCATTAGGATGGAGGTTTCAGGGGGCCCCCTACAGTGTCAAAGCCTTTGCTTTATGCGATACAATTCTTGCCACACTGTACAGAACGTCAGGACCTGTGATCACTGAAGGAGGCATTAGCAGAATTCAGATTTAAGCAGGTTAAAATCAGATTAGGGCCTCCCTGGCGGTGCAACAGGTTAAGCGCAGCACTTTGAAGCTATACCAGCCACTGCATCACAAGTTCGATCCCCGGCCAGGGAGCTTCCCACATGGCGCAGCAGACCTCTCCTGTCTCCCCGCTGCTCCCTCAGCAGTGTTTCAGTCGATGTGCCTGTTCTGCTCCCCACTCTGTCTCTGGTGAATCCTCTCACCCCCCCATACCTCTAGCCTACACCCCAGCTTGTATGCATAAATAAATAAACCTTTAAATAACAAGATCAGATTAAAGAGCAGGTACAGGGAAGAGAAAACTGACCATAAGTACAAGTCATTATTACGGTAAAATCCCTGCCTCTGGTGGGATTTAGCTGCCTTTCTGCAGGTGATGTATGATGAAGCATGCTCACAAACTGCACGATACCAACAGAGGAATGTCCAGAACATACCAGGGGTGGAACCAGGCTGTACCCAACACAACCACTCCCTGCCCTCCCCAGTACAACACAACATCATCTGTTGCTTTGGCACCAAATGAAGAGACATTTATGCCCAGAGAGGTCTCCCTGGAGCTCTGTCTCTTGCCTTTTTGCCCCCAAGTAGCCCTGACCCCATCTCTCTAATTGGCATCTCAGATCCTGGTCTCACCCCTGAATGGGGTTCTCAAGTGCCCAACAGGCTGGTCCGGTTTCACCTTGACCTTATAAACCCCAGCTCCCAACCAGAGAAGCGGTGGGCGGTGGCTCACCCCAGCGGAGTCCCTCACTTGGCTGGGCATTTAGATGAAATCCTAGAAAAGCCTCCCTGTCTGAACATCACCAATCTGGTCTGCTCACACCACCTCACTCCAGACTTCACAAATACTCTCGCTGGAGAACTCTTTAGCAGAGCAGGGTTGAGCTTCAGATTTTAGATTCAGAGAAAAATACAATGTAGGATTCTGGTATGCAAAATGAAAGACAGAAAGTTATGATATGTAATGTATTCTTGGCATATTGTTAACTAAATATCTACACGATTCCAACCTGCTTTCAAGTGTGTTGTCTTTCTCCTCGGCACCTCAGTTTTCCTGAGAGTGGATCATTTTAACTCATGCCCTGGTGTGTCTATTGCATTTTTCCCTTGTGCTGCTACTAATTGTGGGGAGGGAGGGGGCCATATTCTAAATATTCTGAAAAAAAAAAATAATAATGAGTTTCATGGGGCCTCCCGTGTGGCACAAGGGGTTAAGTCGCAGCACTATGAAGCTATCCAGAGCCACTGCAGCATGAGTTTCAGCTCCAGCCAGGGAGCTTCCCACATAGCGGCACAACAGACCTCTCCTGTCTCCCTGCTGCTCCCTCAGCAGTGTACTTCAATCTGCCTGTTCGACTCCCCACTCTCTCTGGTGAATTCTCTCACTCTCCACATCTCTGGCCTACACCCTAGCTCTTGCATGCATAAATTAATAAATCTTTAAAAAAATGATTTTCACATTACTCTGGACATTGGGATCACGGGGAGCACAGATACTGAGATTAGCAAATAATCCTCACTGTGTAGACTCCTTAGTAACACGTTCCCTCTTTCTCATCTTCTGACAGTTTTCACAAGCATCTGGAAACTTTCGTCTGAGTCTGACTCATTCTCTAGTCCTGTTGGGTTAATTGACCTTAATGTTTCTGTTCTTCTACAGTAAAAGAACAAGTAACCTTCTGAATAGCATCGAGGAGGAAGGAATGACAGGCCAGCAAGAGAACCCTGCAGAATGAGTGCTCAAGGACAGCAGTGTCCTGAGAAAGTGCTGTGAATATTGCCTCTGGGAAATGTATTTACACAAATCTGCGGAAGAATCTACGTACAAGTGGCACGCAAGTCAAGTTGGCCACCACTGCAGGTGGTGAAGGACACACCACTCAGAAGAAAATGGATCCCGAATCAGTGTAGAATGTTACGAAAGACATCGGCTAGAAAGTTTTCATAGAGAAGGAAGCCACTTCACAGCGAACTTCAAGGAACAGCCCATCTACTCATTTTCATAGGAAAGTGAACTAACAGAAGTCAAAAAACATTTCAAAAGTCAACATTATTTGGAAATCTGTTCTTACTGGTGAGAATCTATTGCATTAATCAAAAGGAGGCAATGAATTTGCCGACTTCTAAAAAGTAATTTCTATGTTTCTTAGAACAATATTAGGAAAATTATTTGCATCAAAGTAATACTGTGCAAATTAAAGGGTGATTGTTATCTCTCAGTTAGGCAAATAAATTTCCTGCTTGATACCCACAAATACTAATTGTCAAATATTTTTTTTCTGCCAGCACTGATTCAAGGAAAGTCATATATTTTAAATTATATATGTTACACACATGCAAGGCACTCTCTAAAACAGAGCCCTGAAAAAAAGAGAAGAGTGTTTTTGCAATAATAGTGCTACTTATAATTGCATCACACGGCTATTATTACATTAGCCCCACACAACATTTTAGCTGACTTCATCGTTCATCCAGAAAAAAATAATGTTCATTTTCTTATAATTGCCTAATCAAGGAAACTCTTATTGCAATAATCTACGAGCACCTTTGATAATGCTTTATAATTCCAACCTAGAATTAATGATTTCATAGTACTAATTAAACTTAGAACACAAAACCCGTGGTTTGCTATTAAAAAGATTAACAGATGTGTTTTCTTGTGCACTATCTTATTTTAAAATGCTAAATTTATAATATCAGTTATTATATATATGAAATGCTATGAAAATAAAGTGCAATTTAGGAAAACTGCTGAAATGCTGCAATTAAAGTTTTAAATTACAGTTAAGTACAATTTTACTATCCATATCTCCTGAAAGAGAATAACTTGATAGCTCATGAAATATGTTTTTAAAAGTCTTAACAAAACACTGGAATTGACTAGATAGTCATCATTATTTTCTCAAAAATTTGAGTAGTAGAAATAGAATTTCATGCATGCTTTGGCTATAGTATGTTGAAATAATTTATCAAGTATCAGGAGAAGTAAAGAAAGGGGATTATATTAGCTGAGGCTATTAATCATTTAATCTGTGTCAGGAATATTTAGGACTTCTGAATCATCTAAATTTGCAACAATACTATAATAAACATTCTTCAATTTGCAGGTGAACTCATCATAAAATCTTCTAGGATGAGTTACTTGACTCATGCATTCTTAATTTTCCCTTCTGATTCATTTTTCCCTTTGTTTATAGTTCTAGCTATCTATCCACTTGCCTAGCATATTTTCATTTTATTTTAGATCCTGCTCTGGGACATGGAACATTTTATGTTTGTAATGCTATTTATGAACTTACCAATGGAATTATTTACACAGGTTGCAACTTTGGGCTGTATTATGATTTGCATTGATCTAATCTAATCTGGAATATTCGTTGTGAAAGTATTGACACCCTTTGCTCAATTCAGTCTCTATCACCACACTTTAAATTGTGATCTGTGAAATATTCAGTGCCTCTTTGTAGGGCCGAGGGAAACTTGAAACCCCACCTGTTTCTCACCCTCAAATGGGAAGCATGCACGATACTAAGCAGTATCTGTAAAATAGGGTGTCTAAGAAATACAGCAGAGCCCCCCAACATGTGCTGAGCTGCTAAAGACTCGAGTCAGATTCTCTGGGTTTGAGCATTCCCTTCCCACTGACCTGTTCTGTTCCTCTGATTCCTTAGCTGCAGAACAAAGATAAAAGAACCTATTTCATGAAATCACCTGGGACATGCACACCACTCGTCAGGTGTGTGAAACACTTAGGACAGGTCCTAATTCATACACTAGCACATACTCATATTATTGTTGGGGAAATGAGACAGAGATACCAACTACAGGAACAAGAAATAAACTTAAGACTCAAAAACCCTTGACCACTTTTAGTCGCTCATGCACTGAAGCCTTCATGAAAGCATTCAGGAAACTTTTAAGTCCAACCCAAAGTTACACATTGGACTAGCCAACAGTAGTAAGATACGAAAGAATCTATCAGAGCTTTCACACTCTCCAGAAAAGACTCCATATTTATAAAATGTGGAATGAGTTTGAGGGCTCTGGATTAGGTAATCACAGAGATTTTCTGTTCTACAATCCAACCACTTGCCATTATTGCTACCTAATGCTCAGGCTCTGTATTATACTCCATGAATCTTTTATGCCAGGTACACCATTATTTAAAAATCTGCATTCAGTTACCGTTGTCCCTCAGTACTTCTTTATTTCAGAACTACTCCATAGCAGACCTAGTTTTCTTTCCCTTAGTCAGGCAATCCAGATGCAATTTCAGATATGATTATCTACACCTGACTAATCTAAGCAATGCCATCCAACGCCCACAGCAATCTACATGTAGGGCCAACCCTGGCAGTGAATCCCATTCCTTCAAATATAAATTGCCATAGGTCAGCCAGCTGGACTCAGATACATCTATCAAGTCCTTAGAATAAAGCAGCAATAAACAGACTTTGGAAAGATCTGAAAATACAGCCACATACAGACAACTGGATCATGGTGTATCATTAACAAGACATTTTGTTACTTTGTCAACAGCTGTCTCCTTAAAATTACATTTTTCACTGAATAGACATACATCTTTACACAAAAGTATATATTTCATGCAGATATACTTAGCTTTATAGCTCTTTTTAATTACCCTATCTTTATGTGTTTAGACTTTATTTGGTAAATTTTCATGTAACAGTCATCCAATTTTTTTATATAGGACTAATCAGAAAAAAATAACTAAATGGCTTTATCAGCCACATGTGTGCAGAACTATTGCAGGGAAGTAAGCAAAAATCAACAGATAAATTAATAGGGCCCCAGCATGGACTTTTAGCTCCACAGGGAGACCTGGAGGCTCTTGAGGTAGGAAGGTCCCCGTGGGGAATTCCTAAGGTAAATGGACACACGCTTCCAGGCCCAGAACAGCATAACCGGCAGGAGGTGCTTAGAGGACAACCTAACTCCCACCTCTGAGTGTCCCTAGAATGTACTGAGATAATCCCAGGAAGAAGACAACTTTCAGGACCACGCTGAGGTTAGCTTCAGCAAGGTCTCCAAACACCAAGGAAATATTTCCCAGCTCGGTGTAAATGCTTCTCCCAGGTGGATGTATTTATTCATTTATGTTGCCTTGAAGCATCCATTACATCATACCTAACACTCATTTGGGGGTGAAAGCTATAAAAAGTCACTGACTCCAGAAGTGCACGCTGGAGAACTTTGCACTAGAAGGCACTGCATCAGAAAAATCTTTCTGCACCTGAATGTCAGCCGCTTGGTGCTCAAGTCCTGCCTTTCTAAAAGCTGACAGGAGGCATTGTGTGCAAAAACTCCAACAGCTCACACCTGTTATCAGCTACACAGTAAATGTAAAAAGCAACACAATCCTCTTGACCTAAACTCCGTCCTGTGGATGTTTTGTGGGTAAGCCTGACAATGTCACGCACCAAAGTTGCCAGCCACACGCAACACTTTCATCCTCCTTTTTCTCAATTAACCCTCAAATATTTTGTAGAACTCTGCCCAAGTGCAAATAATTACTCAGCAGTCACTTCATCTTACAAGAAGATTCAGTCCATCTGAAATCCTAGCTTGAGGGAGATTCTAAAATTCTTTGGAAGGAGGCACAGTTAGGCTGCCCAGGACCCTAAATGCTTTCCAAAGCCAGTTCTTCTGCAGTGGGTAACATCGGTGCTGCAAACCACCTTTTCAGTGAGTGTTAAGAATTTGCTCTAAAGTCAGAACAAAGTAGAGGGAGGAGAGGAAAAAAAAAATCTATCATTACGAGACATTTTAAGCTTTACTAGGGAAGGGAAGCATTAACCCTGAGAGAAGGTTCTACAACTTGGAGTAAAAACTCAGCATCACCCAAGTAGACATAAACCTCTAACATTTTTGCTAATAACCTGAAACTCCCAATGCCAATCTCTGTACTTTCTACTTAAATACAGAGCCATAGAGCAGCATCTACCAGAGGGTTACGCGTGGATTCAGATTTGGTCCAAGACTCAGCAGAGCTAATTGTAATTTATTTTGAGTCATCCTTCCCATATCATAACAAGGCACATTCCAGCTTTCTTGGTTTGCCTGTGAACATCTCGCTTTTCCATACATCTCAACAACCACAATGACCAGAGGAGCCATAATAACAATAACAATACCCATGATAAACTTTAAAATCCCAGTAAGTTATGAATATGTATTCTTTAGCTCCCACTCTAAGGCAATAAACCACATCAATGATTATTAATACCATCAAAAGTTGAGAAAATTAAAGCTTCGAGGTATAAACGAAAGGGCATACACTCAGGCACAAACTAAGCTTCGGTGTATAAACTCTCCAAGGTAGATTTTTACCCTTCATCAAGTTGCTCTAACATACCTGATGCTGAGATCCCGGAGAGGATGTGTCCACCAGCTGACCTGTGAGCTGGACCCAGGCAGTCAGAGGCTCCTTACTCGCTCCCTGGCCTTGGGGAGTTCCTTCTTCCCAGCTTTTGTGGGCCACGCAAGGAGGCAGTATCGCAGCGTTATTGAGACCGCCTTCGCTGTATATGTCATTAACCTAGTGAAGGCCTCTATATAAGCCCAGAATCCAAGGGCGGATGTGGAGAGCCGCTCATCTCACCGCCCCCACACCAGCCTCACCTGTAAGCTCTTCTGCACCACCCATCGACCTGCAGGGGCAGCCTCTTCCGGCCTCACCATCTCTTCTCTGGGTATAATGACCAATGTATTTCAGGTTCCTGCGGAGGAATTCCTGACATTGCAAACCAACACCTGCAACTAAGTACTTAACCACCGTTGGATAAATCCATCATCTGCCAGGTCCATAGTTTTCTTCTTAGTGGTTTGAGATGTTCTGAAAATATTTTATTCTCATCCCAGATGATTTCACCCACTGAACTTAATTAAAAGCCATTAAATGGGCAGGAATCTTCTTAAAGAGAGTGGACGGCTATTTCAGCATTTGAGCAGAAATTGGGATTATTGTAGATGGACGCGTAATGTGTACAATACACAACCAAAGATAGAGCTGGAGAAAATAAATTAAACCCTGAATAAAACATTTCAGACTTTCACTTAATATGATTGTTGGACATGAGTGTGTCTTTCTTTTCCTTCTAGAAATCTCATGAAATTATAATGAGAATAAAATATTACAAGCCCAGAAGCAAAATAAGAGGGGAGAATACAGTGTATGGACATGACATTTTGGGGGAAGATGAAAAGGAGAAGAACAGGTGGTGAAAAGGCTGGAAGCGCTGCTGCTGATGGTGTCTGTGAGGCAGTGGGGGGCAGGCACCAGGAACGCACAAGCTTTCTCCTCGGACAACTACACCGGGTGTGAGAAATGTGAAAGGGACGTGTGGACCATCAGCTACACATCTGGACACTTCCCTTCCCCATGTTTTCTAGGATCTGTCGGGAAGCAGGCTGTAGGGTAAATGAAGATGCGCAGGCTGTTATGCCGCTGGCCTCTGTGGCTATCAGCTGTAGCCTCGAATGCCCAAGGGGGTTGGGAGCTTAGGCTCGGGCACGCGTGTCTGATTGTGGACACCGGAAGTGTGGTGTGGGCGTGCATGAGTGTGCACACCTCAGCCTGGAGGCTGAGGCCCTAAGAGCAGCGTCACTCAGAGACGCTGGAGAACGGCTGCAAGAGATCAAGATGAGAGAGCCTAAAGAGAGCAAAGATTTGCCCAGAGCTGGGACACCTGCCAACCTCCTCTCCCCACCCTCCCTGCCTTGCCAGCCTGCGGGCTTGCCCCACAACAACCGGCGTAGAAAGAGGATTAAAGAGCATTAACACCTGAAAAAGCCACTGAGCGCTTCAGGGCTCTCGTCTATCCATCTGCCCAAATCGACAGAGAACCTGCCCTTGTCTGCCAGCCCAACACAGGCATTGCATTCAACTCGTCCTGTCCTCTGAATTCTAGAACAGCTCCCCCACCAAACTGGCAATTTCATGATTGACATCCTTGAAGAGTCCGGCCAGATGTTCTATAGACTTTGCCACCTCCGTATGCATCTGCTTGCTTCTTCACTGTTAGATTTGGGGGCCATGGTGATGGATGTCTACACTGGCATTGGGCTGCAGGGAGGTGATCTTGCCAGTGTGTTCTGATCTTGGCGATGCCCAGTTTGATCACTCAATCAAGGGGCAGCCTACTCTTTCATGCTTCACACTGAGTAACAAAACAAATAACAAAACTATTTTTTTTTAGGCAAGGGAAGGTGAGCAAAGTGCACAATTTGGAAGAGGGAAGCAAAACAAAATGCAAAAGCACAGAAAAAAACACAGGGAGTCACTTCTTCAATAATGCCAGGGAGAGTGCAAACACATCACACCTACGAAAATACACAGTATCAGGGAGGAAGGAGAAAGAACAAGAAAGAGTGCTTCTATTAAAATGAAAAGTGTTAAAACTAAAATCGAAGCTTGAACTGCCCAAAAAGTTAGAAAAAAATTTCAGGAATAAAGCCAAAGGGACAAAGATAGAAATTAGGACAGAAAGAGAATAGTAGAAAGTGAATCCAGCAATTCTAGGAAAAGCTCTTTAAGAGGATGATGTTGATGACACTGGGGGAAAAAAATCTGAGTTCAAGAACTTCTATCAAAACATTACTTTTTCAAGTGTCGAAACAAAAATAGATCTTTTATTTCCAATGATTAAGGATTTTATATGCCAGAATCGGAAAAAACAACACAACACAACACACACAAACACACACACACACACACACACCATTTTATACACTGAAACCAACTTAAAATAATAGGGTTGTCCTGACTGGTTCTTGAATATTTCCCAAACTTGATTCACTAATGAAAATAATGGTATCCCCGATTTCTGCATGCAGCTGTATATGAAACAAAGTCTGACCCTCTGTGAACGTGATAATCAGGTGAGAATGTTGCTGCTTTTCCACCACGGGGAAACTTACCCAAGTTGGAACTTGGGAGAATTTTCAGGTTTTTCATGTTTTGTCCTCTAAATCTGTGTTTTCTCTTTTGGTCCAACAGTTCTGATAGCTGAATGCTCTGAACTCTGACTTCTTTCCTCTCTGAAAGCTTGTGTCTGCGTCTCCTTTTGACACTGGATTGAAGGGAGCCATATCAAGGTAGCCAGACACAGACTTCTAAATGCCACTGATCAAGAGAAGATACTAAATAGAGCCAGAGAGCAAAGGGGATAGGGCATCTCAAATATAAGAGGCTAGAAGACTGTAGAAGGCCTTCAGTATCATAAGGAAAAGTTATTTCCTCCTAGACGTCTAATTAGTCAACTAGAGGAAAATATGGATGAGCCTTGAGAAAAACTAAAACTGGGGCCTCCCTGGTGGCACAACAGGTTGAGTCTCAGCACCGTGACACTATTTGCAACCACTGCAGCAATGAGTTCAATCCCCGGCCAGGGAGCTGACCCACATGGCACAGCAGACCTCTCTTGTCTTGCCCGCTGCTCCCCTCAGCAGTGTACTTCAGTAGTTCTGCTCCCCAATCTGTCTCTGGTGAATCTTCTCACCACCCCACACCTCTGGCCTACACCCCAGTTCTTGTATGCATAAATAAATAAATCTTTTTAAAAAAAGAAAAACTAAAAATGCAAGATTTCAGTCATAATAGATCATGTATCATATTATTTCACTCAGAGGCAATGCCCAGGATTTTAGCATCTATGTGGTTATTACTAGAAAGGCTAGTAATGTTTGTTCAGGGTTTGGGGGAGCTGTGACGGGTGGAGGGTGACTTCTAAATGTACTGAGGGGGTTATAAAAATGATCTAAACTTGATTGCGGTGATCTTTGCCTGACTCTGAGTACACTAAACACTGCTGGTCATGTATGTGTTTAAAAATAAGTGAGTGGGTGAATTATAGTGTTTGTGCTTTCTATCACAACAAAAAATGCTGTAATTAATAAACATTTTATGAACATTCATGGAAGAAGAAGATAAAATAAAGGCATCCTTTCACAAACTAGTCTGAAAAAATTTTAGTCGTATTTTTTTTTATTGCAGTGATGTTGGTTTACTACGCTGATTGAGGGGTACAGGTTCAGCCCCCTCCAGATGGGTGTTTCCACACCATCCCCACCACCTAGGCAACAACAATCCTCCACCGAGGTCCATGGCGCCCCCCTTCCCCCTCTACGCTCTGGCCCCCCTCCCCACCTGGTAGCTTCGTTTCTGGAATCAGATTTTCAGACTTTGTTTTGGTTGAGTTTTGTCTGCTACTTTATTTTGTTTCCCTTTATCCCACAGGAGTGAAACCATCAGGTGCTTCTATGTCTCTTGACTTATGTCACTCAGCACCATCCCCTCCGGTTCCTCCCATGTTGCAAATATCAAGATTCATGCCCCTACGTGCTTCTCCTCTGAAGCTTCTGGAGGTGCTCCCCCCAAAAGAGAAAGTACAACAACTGGGACAGGTGTGAAGACACAGGAGAGCTCCTGCAAGTTCAAGGGAAAGAAAGCTCATGGCCTGGGGAAAGAATTAAGACCCAGGAACCAGGCGGTGGAGTGGGGACACTGGGTCGTACAGCCAGAGTCATCGGGAGCCCTCTCTGAAAGAAGCCAGGAAGAAAGCGAGAAAAAAATCAACTACTTCATGAATTTGGCCATTGGTCCTTTTGTATGCTACATGACTAGAAAAGCCAGTATTCTCTCCAAGGGCTCGGACCCAGAGGAGGAACCAAAGCAAGGGAAAAGCACAGACACGGGCAGATGGAGGAGGACTGGGGATGTGTGTGGTGAGCTCACTTCTGAGTCCCCTGGGCAGGCAGTGAATCAGGAGCCAGTGGGAGGACCAGGGTCTCGTGTCTTGCCCTCATGGCTCAGACAGAATAGATCCTGCTGAACCTGCGCCTCTGGGGTAGGTGTTCTGGGGTACATCAGGGAAGCACCAAAGTAACTGAGTGAGAAAAAGACAGGGGGGCTACTTACTCTTAATCTTCCTCAAAAGTTGAGGGCTGGTAGTTACAGTTTAAGGAATATTGCTGTTAAGTCCCATTTTCCTAAAAGAGCTAAGGTGGTAAGGTTCTGATTGACGGTGTCTTTGAGGGGTAGGTGTGGAGACCATGTTGTTCCGGGTTATCCACATGTGGGATCACCCTCCACAGGTAAGTTCCTAAATGCAGACAAGGGCTGGGGGCAGCGCTTCTCAAAATCCTGAGCCACTTGTCCTTAATCGTGCAGTAACACGTCAAGACATTGGAAACTGACACTATTTCAAATAGAAAACAACAAACTGGATTACAGATGCAATAAATTTTATCTTTCTCTGCAGTATTTTATAGGTCTACTGGGAATTTTCAAAAAGAACTAAGGGTACAGAGAAAATAAAGCAAATGTGAAAATAAGACAATTATGAACAACAAAAAAAGGGAAAAGTTACACAAGACAGGAATAAAATTATCTTATGTTGTGTTGTACGGGTCAGCTTTCAACATTTATCAAGCTATGTGATCAAACGAATGTGAGCATTGAGAAAATCTTTACACACAATATAACCAATAAAGGACCGGTAACAAAAATCTACAAGGAGCTCACACAACTCAACAAAAACAAAGTCAACAATCCAATCAAAAAATGGGCAGAAGAGCTAAAAAGACACTTCTCCAAAGAAGAAAAGCAAATGGCCAACAGGTATATGAAAAATGTTCAACATCACTGATAATCAGGGAAATGCAAATCAAAACCACAGTGAGATACCACCTCACGCCAGTGAGAATGGCACACATTAAAAAAACAGACAACAACAAATGCTGACAAGGATGTGGAGAAAAAGGAACTCCCTACACTGCTGGTGGGAATGCGAACTGGTCCAACCACTATGGAAAGCTGTATGGCGTTTTCTCAAACTGCTAGAAATGGAACTTCCATACGACCCAGTAATACCACTTCTGGGAATCTACCCAAAGGACACAAAAACACTAATCCAAAAGGATACATGCACCCATATTTATTTTACTGCAGCACTGTTTACAATAGCTAAGGTATCGAAACAACCTAGATGCCCAAAAATAGATGACTGGATCAAGAAGATATGGTACATATACACAAAGGAATACTATTCCGCATTCAAAAAAGATAAACACATGCAATTCGCAGCAACATGGATGGAGTTATACGGGATCATACTCAGTGAAATAAGCCAGAAAGAAGGAGAAAAATATCGAATGGTTTCACTTATCACAGGAATCTAGAGAAACCAAATAAGAGAGAGAGATTCAGTGAGGGAGGGGGAGGACAAGGGTTCAAAATGGGGGAGAGGGGAGCACAAGGGACTGTGGTGGTGGTTCACAGGTGAATCGGTGGTGGGGAACACATGGGGAATACATTACAATGTAAAAGATACAAATAATAATAAATGTAAATAAATAAATAAATAAATAGTAAATTAAAATGGGGAAAAAAGAAAATTGATGTAACCCAATTGGTGTGCATAATTTGTAATGCAGAATGAGGTATGAATTGTATAAGGCATGTATGAGGGCAGGAGGTAAACACATATATTAAATGTATATATAGAGAAATACCAGTAAAAATATTCCTTTCTAAATATAAGGGCAAACTCCAGAAGAATAGTCAAGAAAGTGAAAGTATCTCCCAGAGCACAGGACAGTGATTGTGGGGAAAGAGGAGACAGGAATTTTGTTATTTTATTTTATTTTTTAAAGATTTATTTATTTATGCATACAAGAGCTGGGGTATAGGCCAGAGGTGTG